>JAPVCG010000034.1:292922-308544 GCA_029606305.1 Paecilomyces fulvus
TCCAGGTGCGGGTGGGTGAAATGGTACCGACACGGATCCTGCCGACGAGAGGGAGTTAACTATATTAATTGTTCACGCCTTGCGGTCAGGAAATAGGCTCCCGGATCAGAGTCTTGAAGCTAACCAACAGCTTCTGCCATGCGTCTGGTTGCTCTGTTGCATACTGCTCCACCCGCTTTGGTGCCGCCAGGTCCTCCGTCATATGAGACGCGCTCGTCGTGCCATCCAGGACGGCGGTGTTTCCCAGGCCCAAGATGAGACAGTACAACGCCGCAGCCGGGCTGATACGGGCCTCCTGGACGAGTTTGGTGACCTCTCCGCTACGCAGCAGTTCCGGGTTCGCCGTCAAGGTCCAAAAGCTCTGGTAGATGATCCCATGCTCGCGGCAGAAGGCGCGCAGGGGACCATCGAACCGCGTTGCGGGGTAGAACCGGTTCTGCACCACGGCCGGCTTGATCTTCACCTGCGGTGACCTATACAGTTCCTCCAGGATGGCCAGCGTACAGTTGGAGATGCCCAGGTTGCGAATGCGGTGGGGGACATAGGTCTCAACGGCCGCCCAGGCCTCCAGCGTCTGGTCCATGGTGGGGAGCGGAGAATGTAAAAGAAGCGTATCGATATATGCCTGGTCCTCCTCGTCGGCCTCTTCGCGAAGTCGAAGATTCCGCAGGGAGGACTGGATGGAAGCGTGGACCTGATCAGTGATCGAGGATGCCGGATTGTAAGGCATGCGGAGAGGATCCTGGCCTTGCACGGATGTGTATTTGGTTTGCACCTATATCCCCCGTGACACCTGTCAGTGATGGTCCAATCTAGCGATCATGTTTTCGCTCGCGGAGACATCTCGCGGTGCAGTGCCGCAAAGAGCTCCCTCGATTCGATCTCAATCTCACCGGGCAGTTTTTTTGGACCAGTACTCACGTAAAGATCTTCTCGTCTCACTGTACCCTCCGCGATCGCCTGTCGGATCCCAGCTCCCACCAGATCCTCGCGATAATGCTTTGGCTGGGCGGCCGTATCCACCGCGCGAAAACCGGCATTGAGAGCCTGGTGCACCAATTCTGCCGTTTGATCTTGTTTCCAAGCGGTCCCATAGATCAGAACGGGTAGGGAGGAGCCCGGCGCGGCGCCTTGGACCGCGCACAATGTAATTCTTTCCCACGACATGACAGCGGCAGTCTTGACGATAGTTCTCCGTCTGGGATAGCAAGCGAATATACTCGAGATATGCTCCTCGATTCCTCCAGGATACTGGAAGAGTGAGGTATATCAGAGTCGTGACTTCTTTCAAAATCGACTGCTGGGGGAGGAGTAAGTACTGTAGTGACTATGTACTCTATGTACCTGTGGAGTTACGTCATGTTGTTCGAGCTGCCAAGAAACGGCCAGGTCATCCGAGAGAAGTTGCGAGAAGTTGGAACATGGCGGAAAGACCACGATGAGGTGTCTGGCCACTTATTATACTTGAGGTCTTCAAGGTTACTGTTAAGCGTTTCCTCTATGGCTGCAATGGACGAATTGACACCGCATTTAACTA
This sequence comes from Paecilomyces fulvus, assembly GCA_029606305.1. NCBI lineage: Eukaryota > Fungi > Ascomycota > Eurotiomycetes > Eurotiales > Thermoascaceae > Paecilomyces > Paecilomyces fulvus. The sequence continues at coordinate 294,460 of JAPVCG010000034.1, forward strand.
ATCATAACGAAGCACCGGTACAAAGATGTCTTCTACTGCGATGGAAAGCAGCTTTCTCAACCAATGAACCTGCTCAATACTCGAATGGGAGAGCAATATCGTATGTTCCCCGTGTAATGCTGCTTACTGTCCTCTGATGCGTGGTTCATCATGAATCGCTCTCAGACGTGGTGAGATGCACAGTTTAAAATCCATCGGCATCATCTGGGTCCATTGAACCCTAGATAGATCAGCGCCCTAGCGTTCCGCTCGGGTTCCCTGAACTTTATTATATCTCATTGTAATCGGATCGAGTATCGAAACGATTGGCAAATTAATATGGGGTCAATATCCGAGCCCATCATCGTCGACAGTCACTGTCCAGGGTGAACATCGTCGTTTGAAAGAGATATCACCATGGAGTTATTAAGCGCATGCCACGCTCCATGTCCTTTGTAGAAAGAGCAGCACAGTCATGTAGAATCTGTTTTATGAACAGTTTTTTTGGAATGCGGCACGGATAGCCGTTGGTCAAAGAGAAAAAGAACCCCATGTAATTATTTACCAGCAACAGATAGATGAACTAATCTTTGCATTAACAGAACCAGGAAAGGCATCACTTTAGAGAAAAGATGTCAGATAGGGTTCGAGACAGGAACGACGTTGGAATTCCCCGTTGAAATGCCCACAGGGGGTCGGGCAGCCAGGGATGGTGGTTAAGGGCACGTGGCTAGATCGTGAGCTACCCCTGACGGAGCAATTAGTATTATTGATCCTCATCTTGACCGGACTCGAGGTTCGTCCCGCCGTGCCGCAAGTCTGTTCTTGTTCTTGGAATCTTCGGTGGATTCCAGGAGATGGAGTTCTTCTGGAACGTCGCCGGGGTACGTTAGTGACACGAACGGTGGCGCATCTATCTGTGGCTGAGAAAGGCGGACTCTTCATGAGCAATGAGTTGTCTCAAGATCCCCGTGGCAACGAACAGGAGGGTCATGAGGGCTCGAGCAGACACGACTCCTCAGCACGGTGAACGAGGTGATACGGTCGACCTGTGGCCCTGCCTCCGTTGCCGTCCATGCAAAAGAGGACGAATGAGGTTGGGGCCTGTCGTATTTGAATCGTGGTCGCTACGATGTACAGGTCTCTTCCCGCCACCATGACACGTTCAATCTGATCTGACGAGGATACTGCTCGATCTGTCCAGCAGATGTGAAATTCCTTGCGGTACGTTTGGACCAGATCATGAGATGAAGCTCAGCTTCTGCGTATGAGTTCTCTTCGATAGGTCAGGGTCGATGAACGACATGCCCGGAAACGGGTGGTTGACTTAGATGACCCGAGACCATTTTGCTGGGTTCGGGCAAACCAATACAGTTCCCATTATTTTTCCAGAATAATCACTTTGGGGGGGTCAGGACACGTCTGGTGTTCCGGTTACTGTCCTCTCTATGGATAGACCAAGCAGCCAGCTCACCATCTATGAGTACTAGTATTATGATATCCATTCCGTAACTCCCGGACTATTCTGGGATTGACCGTGCCATCCGGTAGTCCGTCCGCAATCTTACTACTACTGCTTGCTCCTCTGAGTTGGTAAAGAACCCCCCTGAAGTTGGCCAGGGAGCACCGTTCTCGAGCAACTTCACTGAGGGAATTCGGCACCATCAAAGACGCCATGAAGGCCGAGAGACGCCGCGCTGGTGTCGTTAGTGGGCCATGTCCAGGGGGATGGCGGAAGCTTTGAAATGATTGTCTCCATCCGAATTCTGGGGACAGTCTAGACCCCAATTGTGTATAGCTCCATCCGTAGTCTATGTTGCCAGGGAGCTGGGTTACGCAGTCTGGAGACCGCCTTTTTGGGTTATTTGTCTTCTGCTTCCCATCGCGTCCATCCAGGTATTCTCCCAACGTGTCGTGGCTGGTTGGATGGCGTCTTCATGGCGGCTTGCGAAGGAGGCAACAATGGGATCTCTGCATGCCATCTGTCGCGATGGATACAGCTTAGATACTGTTCGGATAGATAGACGGACGGGATCTCACAGAAGGACATGCGTCTTCCCGGGGCCAGCAGCCGGAAATTTCGACTTCCCCTTTTGCCCCATCGGCGGATCATCTCTTCCAAGTTCCGGTATCATCATCGACCAGGTCAACTAGTTGTGTCTTGTATCCACCTGGAGTGAGGCGGAAAGGAGAACTATCTGCTCAAGCTCTCGGGGAGTGGACAGTCTTGGATTCCTCACCGTTTTGGCAATCGAAGACCAACTCGTGCGGATCTCTGGATTCTGTGCAGCGTCTAACTAGTAGAGAATTGGAGTCCCACAGTTAGTGGCTCTTTAGCAGTTGGCCCTTCCCCTAAGACGGTTTAATGGACGGTTGAGTAGAAGGCCCGAAGAAGAAGACGAGAGCGGATGGGCCGGGCAAGTCGACTTGCTGTTCACTAGTTAGAGCCCGTCGTTGAGGTCTAGTAGAGTAGTTAGAGTACTTGTAAGTTGTCGGTCAACTACTTGTTCTTCTCGCCCACCGCCGCACTTCTCAGCCACTTTTTGCTCCCGTCGGTTCACCAGTAAACGGCCCTTCCCCTCCAAAGCCAACCAAACCTCATCCGTCCATCTTCCCTTTTTTCCCCATCCTCCCATCCCATCATCTTCTTTTTTCTCCCCCCCAGTCACATCCTCTGTCCCCTTTCCTCATCTCTGCCCTTGATTAACACCCTCTTTTATTGCCAGCATCCTCTCATCTCCCCTGTCGAGTGGTTCGACTCTGTTGGCGGGTCGCTGAAGAAGGCTCTCGATCTTGCATCGCGGTTTTTCGCTTCCGCTGGACGGCCGTGTGTGCCTGGCCTGCCACTCCCACGACCCCACGATCCTAACGGGGTAGCGAAATTGGGGTATCCTGCGAGGTGTCGTATTGGAATTATTCTACCAGGCTTGCAACAGTCGGAGGTTTCAAGACGAAGGCCGGACGCGCACCTCCCGCGTATTGAGAGAAAAAAAAAAACGAAAAGTACGGTACATAGAAAAAACGTTCAACATATGACTACGACCGTCACGACAATCTGTCTCTGGCGTCAGTAAGCGAAATCAGTTGTTGTTACTGCTGTTTTGTACGTCTTGTCTTGCACTGGACTCGAGAATTCCGATTCTGCTGGGATCTACTGCGGGTTCAAAATCCAGAATTTGTCCGCTTCCTAATCACGTTTCGTTCACGACCACTCTGCTTCAATCTCCGTTTCACCGCGTTCCCATCCTGCTGAATCGCTCGTATGCATCACTAGCGATCGGCTATTGTGGTAACTCTGTCGATCGTAACCTTACGTTGACCCTCAAGACTCCCCGATCACATTCCTCAGAACTCTCGCTTAAGGTGCTGGAAACCGTTCGTCCCCCCGTCGGTTATGAACAACACGCCGCCGTCCCAGGACATGTATCACGATAATCCATCAGCACGCTCTCCTGGCTCTCAGCGTCATCAGCAGCCTTTGCATCGTCAACCTTCTCGACAGTTTGACGCCTACGGTCCTATGCCGACCAACTTTTACGACGACCCAATGGCTCGTTACGACACTGGTAGGCTGGACCGGCTCAACCCATCGATCCACAGCAACGCGTATGGGTATGATATCTCGGGTTCGCAGACCTGGAACCCAAACGGGTTCAGCGGTGCGCACACCCTAGGAGGAATTGGATCTGCCACATCCCGGATAAAGCCCAACCCCCGAGGTAGGACGGGATTACCAACGGTATGTCGTGACTTCTGGTGCTGTGTAGTGCTTTCGCGTATTCTTGTAGGGTGTGTATCGCTAATACTCGAGCAGACATGGCTTGACCAGCAGCCTGGTCTCATGGGCCCCTTTGGCAGCCTCCCCCCTGGTCCCCTTCAGGGAACGCAGATGCGGCAGGAAAACGCGCAGCAGGAGACTGAGGACGAGTTGATACCCACCGCCATTGTCATTAAGAATATCCCGTTTGCTGTGAAGAAGGAGCAGTTGGTGCAGTTGATGACGGAGATGAACCTGCCTCTTCCGTACGCCTTTAACTATCACTTCGATAATGGCGTCTTCAGGGGTCTTGCCTTCGCAAACTTCACCTCTGCTGAAGAGACTGCCACCGTCATTGAGGTGCTCAACCATTTTGAGTTGCAGGGCCGAAAGCTGAGAGTGGAATACAAGAAGATGCTACCGCTTCAGGAGCGTGAGCGGATCGAGAGGGAGAAGCGCGAGCGACGAGGCCAGTTGGAGGAACAGCACCGGCCGATGGCGACATCCCAGCTGCAGAGTCAGAACTCCATGTCGTCGCTCACTTCGCACATTCCGGCAACCTCGCCGTCTCCTGTTTCTCAACGGGGCCCCAAACTTGGTAAGTCTTTAGTCTCCCTCCATCATCTTGGATATAAAAAAAAGAACGGTGCTAACTTGACGTCCAGAGGTCGATCTGAATGACAGCCAGACCCTGCAATTCTATTCACAGCTGCTCTTGTTCAAGGAAGACCTGGGCCGGGAAGCCTTGATTTTCCCTTCCTCCCTCACTCCGCTGCAGCGCCGCACCGTACACACTCTCGCACACAATATGGGTCTGGGACACGCGTCCCGAGGTACCGGCGAACAACGACAGGTGCATGTCTTCAGGGCTGCTCCTGGTACCAACACGAGCCCTCCCCTTTCCTCGATCCCGACGACGGTGCACTCCTCTGAGGCCTCTCGTCGAGGCCTGAACCGTGCTGCCACGATTGACTTCAGCGAGGCTCGAAGCGACGCTCCGTTCAGCGCGCTCCGCGGACAGAACTCTGGATTCCTCGGTGTCTTAGAGTCTCCTGGTGGCTTTGGAAATGCCCAGAACCTGCGTGCTGCGAAGTCTTTTGCTGATCTCCGCTCCTACACTCCCTCTCCGGTGCCTTCCTCTGCCAGCTTTCCCGCCGCTCTGCAGTCAAATGGAGGACGTCTTCAGCAGTTCGATGGAATGACGAGCGGCGCCTCTAACACACCCATTATGACCCCCGCTCCGTCCAACTCATCCCTGGGGCTGCAGCGCGATGACAACCTGCTGGTCAACAGCTTGAGTGGTTTGTCCCTTGGAACGGGAATCGGAGGACCTTCCGGTAGCCCGCGCAGGTTGCGCGGCATGTTCTCTTGGGAGCAGCAAGATAACCAGCCATCGACCGTCCCGATCGGTAGCAACCGCTCGATCGGAGTCGGTTTTGACAACCAATCCCAGGAGCGCATGCCTGTGAGACAGCCTCGAGGCCCGGCCCCCGAGCGCGGCACCGGATTTCGACGTCAGAATGGCGGACACCAGAGCCGCGGCAGTGATGAGCTCCGTGCTAATTCCGGCGTGGAGATAATTGTTGAATAAAGATGCAAGAAATTTTTTGTTGTCAGATTGCGGACTATGACAAGACGACCACGATTTTTATATCACGAGCCCCATCCCTCGATGGATGTGTGGCTTTACGATTCGATGAGGGATGACGAGACGACACTCAAGAGAAACCAAAAAATTACCCCGACTGTCCAGGTTTAGATGTTATTTTGGGGACAGCCTAACAGACAGGCTGATTGGATGGACTTCTTTCTTGTGCTCGAAACTGAAGAAGAAAGCTCTGAACTATTGGAGGGCGGGCGCCTTGCATGCAGCAGCATATTTTGTTTTGTACCAGACGGAAAAAGGAGAATATGAAGAACTCAAAAAGGAAAAAGCGCCAGAGTCCTATTTCACTGGGATAGGGATGACATATCAGCATTTGCATGTTTGTCCGTTTGTACATGGGACACCTCGCATTGTTTTACTGTTTTGTCCGATTTTCGTCCATTACGCTGTGCTTTAATCTTACGTGGAATCCGTGCTGTGCAGGATGGATTCGCTCCCACCGTGACCGCGTCAAATCTGATTTCGACTGTCCCTGGTAGCTCTACGCCTGAAATCTCGCTTCTGGCCATGACTGCTCTGTGTCGGAAGCATCCAACAGCCAACACGTCTGCTGGTCTTATCTGCAGGCGATGCTTGTGCGACTGTCCAAGTCATATTTCCAACGATCCTTCCGAGAAATGCATCCGGTCCCATTCCTTCTTGTGTTTATCTACGACAGGATATGGCCCGAGTTCTCGTCTCTCTTCCCCCTTTACATAAAGTTGGCGTTTATGTTCTGCGATTATGGCAACCTCTTTTTTTTCCGCTTGCTGCTGTCTTTAATACCTCACCCGGTCCTGGGGTGCTTTTTCTCTTTCTTTCTCTTCCGTCGTTTTCTATTCATCGAGTACCTCTTTAGTATCACAGATTTCACAATATATGTATGTTCTTAGTATGAACCTGTTGGATTTGTGTCCATCTTTTTTTTCCTCTTTTCTCAACTCTTGCTGGGGCATTTCCTTATTGCTACCATGGCCATCTACATATTTGCACGAGCTATTGACGCGGTTACTGGAGCTCTGGAACTTAGTCCCCTTTCCCATCTTCTGGTCTAATGCAAAGGTGATGAGCTCGGGAGCCGTTGCAAAGAAACAAAAAACATTGAACAAAGTCAATATTTTCATATTCCATGATCTCTGGCTCGTGATATCGACACATCATGAAGTAATACTGAAGTAATACTGAAATGGTCTGAAAATTCGCTACATCAAATCACATATGATATAGAACTTTCCCATACCCGTATCTAGACAAAAGCCAACGCGTAACCGATTGCTCCGTTTAACTGGTTAAAATTCTCCGAAACCCAATAAGCAACTCTTCTAATGTTTACTCCCACGTGTGTCAGCATGCATTCCATGAGGCTTAAGATACCGCGTCTAGACTCCGCCGTCGTTATCAAGTCCACGCACGCTCGGGCATGCCGTCGGGCCCGCCGACACAAGGGGTGCTGTGCTGGAATGTCAACTTCATCCGAAGCTGGCGCGTCCTCGCATCCTTGCAGTTTCGGATATGTCCATCCAGGAATCTTGAATCAGCATGTTTGCTAGAACTCTGCTGCTGGGCTGTCCGGTCCTGCGTGTGATCAGATAGAAGCTAGTGGTGATACCAGTGCAGCAGGCTTTAGAGTATGTAATATTCTAGTTAGTTAACTAGCTGGTTAGCTAGTAAATATAAATACTATCGCATTGTTTAGCTATCTATTCTCTCCAAGTTCGGCATCTCCAGTTGGAAGTCTAAATTCATTAGAAACGTAATTTAGCCTTCAAAAGTGCTTAATGACTTCTAGAGTAGAATTACCTCTGCCTCTGCTCTAGAATTTGTAATAATATAGAAATTCTTAGGGAATATGCCTCTGCCTTTCTGTTTCCTGTCACTGTCGGATCGGACCCTTCTATAGTTAGTTGCGATTGGTATAGTTATATGGTGCGTATACCTTCATATTTCAGACCATCTGATAGTGTTAACCTGAAAGGAGAGGCATTTGTATATTTTAGAAACTATATACTACTGATAATTAGGCTCTTTGTCCTACGCGTTCAGGAGGTGATGAGTCGTCATCATAAACTCTCTGTACTATATATCGGTCCAACACAGACATATATATACTTCAGACGCCGACGCCGACGCTTAGCGAAGCAAGACCCTCCGAGTAGTTAACATACCCAATATCCAACACAAACAATTACTAAAGTATGCTAACTAATTGAGAGTCGATCAGAATTGAATATAAATTAAGGTCAGTTGCGATCCTCGCAGTAGCAACTAATGTGTTGGCGCCAGGAGGTTACCTGCATAGATGGGTGATCTGTCATATCGCCATTTGCGGCAGATTCTTTATGCCCATAGACCAGGATCTAGCTTCTTTGTCTGATTTAAGGGGTTAAATATGGGTTCAAACCCCTAGATCTAGTCTTCAAGCAAGCAGAACTGAATAGCTAGCTAGTAGCTCATCTAGCATTTCAGATAGTCTATTGAATATAGTTGCTATGCTTCCGTGCCCTAGGATTCGACAGGAACAGCATGTGACTTCAGACATCTTGATTGATACTCAAGTACTATCGCATGTGCACAATTCGAATGAGCGGATACCTTTAAGAATAATAAAGAAGAAAAAAAAAAGCCAAAGCCTCTTGTTGTCCTCCCTTGTTTTGCATTTACTAGGCTGCCTCATAGAGGTCTTACCTACGGCGGTCTCTGGTGGACCCTCTACTTTGTATTTCTTGAGAATAGTAGTCACTCTAGTTATCCTCACGGTGAAAGAACGCAAGAGCAGGACCAGAGGACAGAATAGAGCAACTGGGCTGTTGTCTAGAGTAGAATTGACGCGTGTTGTTTATTTATTAAGCAGGTTCGTTTCCTGGAATGTATATCTCTATTTACCGACCTTCGAGAAGCACTAAACGACACACCAAGGATCTAGGAGGACCAGCAGCTTGAAGGTTCATTACATTACATCCACCGTCTACATTGATAGAAAGCTCGCAGTCACAGCACAATTCATCTCCCTAGGTGGTATTGAATTCGTTTTAAATCAATAACTACTGGTACAATCTTCGCAGGTGAAACAGCACACTTTGTGAATCCATCAAATCAAAGTCAGTCAGAACTGACTCCTTAACTTAAGAATGTTTCCCGCTATCCATGGCCCCTTACCCATTACAGCGCCCTTTTGAATCGAATCAAACCAGATGAATGGACATAGAGAAGGAGCAGAGACATTTAACGGCCGGGGAATAAAACAAAGACAGGGAGACAGCGGACGTAGCACCGGCCGCAAAAGGAAAGACATTACGGTTGCTACATGGTATAGCCGACTCAGATATACAATGTCTTCTGGACACTGTTCCTAGCAGGCCAACGTCCCATATTGCGACCGCTGGTCGCAGAAACAGACAACCGGGAAGATTTTTCTTTTTTTTTTGTCGTAAAAACAGTGGGAGACGCTAGGAATTGTCAAACGTCCCATTCGTTCACGCCTCGATCTTGTTCTTCTTCTTCTGCTCAACCTTGAGCAGAAGAGCCCGGTTGATACGAGGCAGAACACCACCGAAGGCGATAGTGGCGCGAATGAGAGTGTCAAGCTCCTCGTCACCTCTGATGGCGAGCTGGAGGTGACGCGGGGTGATACGCTTGACCTTCAGATCCTTGGCAGCGTTACCTGCCAGTTCGAGAACTTCGGCAGTCAGGTACTCGAGAACAGCAGTGACGTAGACAGCGGCTATAGGATCATGTTAGCGATATGTTTTTACTATGGCCCTCATGCCAGAACCCCGAGCTGGTCCGCAACCAGGCACACGCGTAAGTGGGTGGCATAGATATCTGGGATGACGCACCTTTAGCACCGACACGCATCTTGTTCTGTGTGTTGTTCTTCAAGAAACGCTTGACACGACCGCAAGGGAACTGTCAAATACCACACTGTTAGCATAGGCTATAGTATGAAAGCGCCCCCAGGACAGAGATCACGACTCAGCGCCATGGCGCGATGATACTGACTAGGGAGGCGACGATTTCAGACGGAGGAGATCGATGACACATCCCAAAGCCTTCACCGTCGCCCATCACTCAGTTCATCGTGTGCAAGTTGACGGCAATAGCAAGAATGATCGTAAAGTGCTTGCACGAAAATCCAGGTTTTATTATACGAAGGGGCGCTCGATATGGATTCGAAGAAATCTGGTCACCAACCTGCAGACCGGCCTTCGCACTGTGAGACTTCTGTGTCTTCCCCGCCGCATCCTTCGGGGCGTTCTTGCCGCCGATAGACTTTCCCTTTCCGCCAGCCATGTCGAAATAGTTCGAGATTTGGTGTCGCGTCGGTCGTTATGTCGCGTCGAATGCAGTTGCGGGACGATCTGACTCGAGTGTGGGAGTCGAGACGATCGGAGGGGTGAAAAGCGCGCGCGTTGTTGATGGATGAAGAAGGCAGAAATGTCGAGCCCATCTTGTCGCTAAAGACGGCGTGAAGCCTGAACTGACGCTAGTCCCAATCGGGACGGGAACTCATGGCGGCCTGGAGAGAAGTGCATGTTGCCAGTGAAGAGCGACAAAAGCAAAAGGTGGTGAAGAGCACAGCATCATGCAAATGTAAAGGAACCACATGATAGCACATATAGAAGCAATGAGTCAGTATAGCAGCAAGTTGAGATTCTTGAAGAGCAAAGAAGATGTGTTCCACAGCTGATTCCAACTGTGGTGTCCAGCAGCTCAGTTAGTGAGGAAAAGGTTAGTAATCACTGTCAAAATCATTATATATCCAAGTACCTAGCCTTCGGATGATAAACTTCAGATGATCTGAGAGGGTCCTGCATAAACCAATGGTGGCAATCTGTGGGATAATGGGACATCTCATGGCATGAAGCTGCAACTCTTTGACCTGAGATGGTTGTCAAAAGTTGCTTATCTCAGATGTCATGTGATACATGACTAAGCGCACGGTCACTTGGACTGAGCTTCTGAGGGGCGATCTTCTCCGCATTTATGATTCAAGCACAGATCAAACCAGCGACCGCCGATAATGGGGTATATTTTTCAACTTAGACTGTATGGAAGATTGCTACGCTGAAGTACTCTAATATATTCTTATATTGAGCTGCCAGTTGCGACCAGTAACCTGGTGATAAAAAGGTATTTGATGGTCCTATGTAGTCCGTAGGTCTCAAACGGTAAGTTGTGAGTAGCAAAGAAGCTCCAGATGCAGGTCGTAGGTGGCTCTGTGCACCTACTAGTTAGGTGCACAGAGCTCTTGCGTTCAGGAAAACAATAACTACAACAATGGCTGCAGTGCAGGAACATATGGATTAGCTATGGACACTGGCCAGATATTTCATCAAGAGAAGATGCTTACACTGGTTATTTACATAAATTCCATAATTTGACAGAGGCGGATACGCAGAAAATTTTCTCGAAATATGATAGCGTTATCGCGCCATCTTTGTCCTTTATCAGGCGCTTGTTGAATAGTAAGCCCGCCACAACTTTGCCAAGCACGTGACATCCTACGATCTGGACAACTTTGGCGTTTTCCCCAGCAAGTGCGAGCGCTCGAGATTTCCACTCCTTTCGCACCAGCCCTCTGCTCCTTGCCAACCTCCTTCGGCCTTGTATTCTCTGTGTTATTACCAGTGGTGTTTCACGGTTTCCAAAATGGTTTCTCCTCAAGTGTATGTTGACTCCGTTTTCCTCGCGCGCGATCGCACATCGCTATCGCCACCAAAAGTTCGCGGATGTAATTGTTGCTAACGTGGATTTGCTGTTGCAGAACGAACCTGGCAATCATCCTGGTGATGATGCAGGTCTCCAAGAGAATTCCATTTGACAACCCCGATGTGCTACTTGGTGTTCGAGCTATGTACATCGTGTCGAACGTGATCATCCTGGCGATCTACCTCTACGTGCAGGCACAGATAAACAAGAAGAAAGGTACTTCAGCGCCACAATTGCCCTTCCCCCCTTTTGTCTTTGGTTATCGACTTTTTTTTTTTTGAAGAGCCACTTGCGAAGCAGGCTGCTGACTCGAAATGTCAAGATATGAAAACCCTTCAGTATGTCGAGCCTACCCCGATGGGTAGCGCAGAGAAGCCGCGTCCGGTCACTACGACCGTGATGGAATACGACAAGCAGCAGCTGCGCGCCCTGATCAAGTCGCAGCTGATGGGTATTGGTATGATGTGCGTGATGCACCTGTACTTCAAGTACACCAACCCGCTGCTGATCCAGTCGATCATTCCTCTCAAGGGCGCGCTCGAGGGCAACCTGGTCAAAATTCACCTGTTCGGCAAGCCTGCCACTGGTGACCTCCAGCGGCCGTTCAAGTCCGGCCAGAGCTTCATGGGCATGGGTCAGGGTGAGATCAAGAGCGACAAGGCGTCCGTTGAGCAGGCCGAGAAGAACTGGAGAGGCGGCCTGAAGGAGGAGTAAATGTGATATGGTTTCAAGGTCTTATTTGAGTCTTGCAGGGACACGGGGCTTCCGGTGCTTGTGCATAGACGATATATTGAAAAGCGGAGATGTTCTCAGGGTGGAGTTTTCTCTCCTTGTGTTCTGTCACGTGGCGGATTATAGACGGGCCTTATTCGCTGAGATGAATTACTATATCTTCTAAGAGGACTTCTGGATGCCAGAATTCTCCTTTCTGTTGTGACATTGTCCGTTCTCCATGTAGGAAAGGCTGCAAGCATGTATTTGGCTGATTGAGTCTTCGCCAGAAGGCTGCGTCTATGAGAACCTTGAGGAAATTACAGTGTAGTTAGATGGTGCCGTAACTGAACTAGTGGGGAGAAGAACAGTGCGTCTCCTGGCAGTTGTCACTGCTGCAACAATCTCATGATCATCAAACACGGTGGACCAGACAACCCCCACGTATTATTGCTTGCTACTGTAGTTCTACGCTGCTGATTGGAACAGAAGGTACCATGCTGTTGCAGCTGTGTCAATGAAATATGAAAAATGAAGCGCAACTCGTGGCATGACCGAACCCTGTTGCAGAGAATGCTGGAGGAAAAGCCCCGAGAAAAGAGAGGGAGAGTTGTAAAGTAAAACATGTGATGAAATTCCTCGCAAATAAGAGCCATTATCAATCCTCTCGGGTTTTATTATTTCAAGGGAAATGCCATTTTTCATAATTCGAGGAGCAACGAGACCGGCATGTCAGCTCACCGAATATGTAACACTGGTGAGATTATTATGATTTGTGTAAACCCAGTCCCAGCGATTTTTTAAGGCTTAACAGAACATGCGGGGCTTTTTTGTGGCTTTGTTGTCGACAACTATTTTTTCTTCACCGGTGGCCTTACTCTCCGGCAACGGAGGATGTTGGATCAGGCCATTGGAACATGTATAGAATCTTGTAGTACTGGGTTCCACTGAATTCTCTGCACCCATCGAGTGACGGATAGTATGATGACAAGAAATTTGCCAACCGGTGAGTCTTCTGGGTGACCGCGTTTTAAATGTAAATGTCACTTGACCTGGATGGGCGGGATTTGGCTGCGGATAATCGTTGATACGGGACGGACAAACGGACCTAAAGCGGCAAGCCGGGTAAGCTATCGCGAAACTCAAGGTGGGATGTTCTACTCCACCATACATCATCTACTCTTTCAGCATGGCGGTGATCTGGCATTACTCGATGGTATTTCCCGGCAAAACACTTAAGATCCTGGGGCAGCATGTATAGTGCAAACTAGAAAGGGTCGACGGAAGCAACCTAGGTCCAGCACACCCGATGGCCCGGGCAAAAACATTCTCCAGGTCCTCCAGAGCAGGTTCGACGATGTTCCCGGCTGGACATTTCCTTGGATGTTCATTGGCCCAAACGGAATTTAGCGAGGGTCCATAGAGGTCGTAGATATCGTGAATCTCCTGCTTTGCCCGGTGTATGAAACCGGAAAGGTTGGGGAGAGCTGCTCAGCGGCTCAAGCCGGGAAGCTCGGGGCCTGAAGCATGGAAACATGGAGGGGCCGTTTCTAATGGTAATACTAAGGGGCATTCGAATAGTAGTAAAGCTGTTGGTGGCTCTGACCCCGTCTGCCCGTCCGGTGTCCGTATTTTACTAGTTCTGGTTGCCCCCCTGTGAAAGGTGATCTGTCTGTTGCGTCAGCCCGAACTCTCATAATACCTTTTTCTTCCCCTCCCCCGCCCAGTTGTCCTCCTCTTCTTTCAGCCAACATCTTTTCCAAACAACTCGTATCTCAACCATCAATTCAACATCCATCCAAAGGTGAGTACGCTTATGCTTCTTGTCTCTTCCTATCCACGTGTCTCTGAGAGCTTCTTCACTCTCTGGCACTCGGTTGTTGTAGAGCTTGACTGACAGCTACCCCGCCAAAGCAGAAAGCAAATATGGTTGCCACTAAGGTACCGTCCAACACCTTAATCTTGGGAGATTTTCAGGACAGCGCTTACCATCAGCTCAACAGATTGGTATCAACGGCTTCGGTCGTATTGGAAGAATTGTAAGTACCTTTCTCAGTTCTCAGCAATTCCCTGATGACTGACCATCGTGCAGGTCTTCCGCAATGTGTAAGTGGCTACCCCGCCATTAGTTGAGAGACCCGGGTCTCAGAGACTGCTCTATCACGAGTGAACGTTCCTAACATCACTTCCATGGAAACAGCATCGAGCATGGCGAGGCTGAGGTCGTCGCTGTCAACGACCCCTTCATTGAGCCTCACTACGCTGTATGTGGTTGCCCCCCCCC
>JAPVCG010000034.1:316054-429209 GCA_029606305.1 Paecilomyces fulvus
TAGCGACTATGAAATCGAATCTGATGATATCATTGCGAATATGATCCAATCGCCTAAGCGAAGCGAACAACCATCTCTTAAAAAACGCTGTCTTGAAAGGGATGAATATCGATGCATGCTTACTCGCTTACCTGATTGTGAGGCTCAAAAAAAAATTTCCCAATGTCACCTTCCAGCGGGGGGACTTCATAAGAACTCAAGCTTCCCACATCATCCCATACGCGTTAGGCCACTACGAATCTCGTCTACAGGTTAGTATTGTTCTTGTTATTTGTGCAATTCATTTTATTTTTTATCTTCTAATCAAATTCACATGAAAATCGACTATCCAAGATATGGCCTACTCTGTTTCTGTTGTTTCCATCCCTCGACGGTGTCATAAAGCCAGACGAGATAAATGAAGAAAGAAATGTCATGACGCTATGGGAAGTTTTCAACACACAGTTCGGAAGTCTAAACATGGCCTTAGAGCCGACAGTATGTGTCCAGCATCCTAATATCAAGTCAAATATATACTTACTTTATAAGGCCGATGATAATACGTATAAGATTATCGTATACCCGGATATGCCAGGCCGTTATGAGAGGGATCTACCTCCCCCGGACGCAAATGGTGACCGTTTCATCACATTCCAACGGCATAATGATTGCGAGCTTCCAAGTCGGGTTTTGCTGGAGACTCACGCATGTATTGCTCGGATCCTACATGCTTCAGGGAAGGCAGATCAGATCGACCAAATCTTAAGGGATCGCCATGAGATACATTGCCTCTCATCTGACGGGGAAACTGATATCCAAAGGGTTCTTCCTGTATTGTTGTATTAGTTATAGGATACTCCCAATAGTTCTAGGTACTATCCTGCCAATTCTTAGCTAAGAATATTAGTAACTAACTTTATTCTATTTATTAATTATAATATTTTAAGGTATAATATTAGTATATATATAAATATATTGCAGTTAGAAAGTGGCAGTATATTAAATAATTTATATTTATATTAATATAACCTTCGCAGTAAAGGCAGCATTTATATTAGGATACCATTAATAATAACATTTAAACTCTCCCTCTTAATTTCCCTAAAGAAATAACACCCTAAAGCATTACTATAAATGTACTCAATTTAACGATGTGACGGTTAGCCTTTTGGCTGGCAGTGCGATATCCGTCGTGGTAAGAATGGTCAACACTGCCCGGGGATTGGATACAAGAGCTCGCTTGAGTCATTCTGGAAGTGGTGGCATCTCATTCTCAAACAAGAGACAGTGTCAGGACTGAGTAAGGAGATGATTGTCAAGGTGGAAGATGTAAGCCATCAGTTCCCTTTCTACTCCAGCCCAAGAAGGAACAGTCACTGATTGTGTGCAGGTCATTGCCATGGTGGCCAAGCAGAAAGGCCTAGAACTCACGCGGCGGCCAAAGAAGAACATGTACATTGAAGACGTCGCCAAGTTCGCCTGTGTCCTCTTGACCACCACCAAGATGACATTTGACTGCAGCTGGCAGCGCATTCAACTCCTCTTCTTCTGCCAGCTTGCAGCCATCACGGCAAGCCGTCCGGGGGCGCTCCTGCACCTGCACTATTGTGATATAGGGCTAACATTGATCCGTAACCCAGAAGGAGGGCGCCCACGGTTATTCATTTTCTTAAAACCCGAATTTACCAAGAGGTTCCTCAGAAAGAAGGCTCTGTAGGTGTCCTTGATTTTTGTGGCCCTTATGGAGCTCATCTGCTGACTGAACAGAAACGAATTTAAAATCCCAGAGATCATTTTTGATCCCACTCTGGTCCTCAGTCCGCATGTCTGTTTGCTGAGCATGCTCTTTCACATCAAGGGCTTCAAGAGGATTTCTACCACCGGCCCGGTGCTGGATTCCCTGGAAAAACTTTATAGCATCAGGGTTCTGGACGGCTTGGGACAACAGAAGCTGCTATTAAAGGATGAAATACTGGATAAATATGTGTTTTGCCAGGTGGTCCAGGAAACTACCGGATATCGAATCGCCTTGGAGCTGAAATTGTCAGCATCCACCGTACAATCCCGGATGCGTCAAGGAGGCGAGATCACAGGCTTTGAAGAGGTTACCAAGCCGTACCTTCTTCGATATGCTGGAGCCAAAGCCTTCAACAGTAGTAGTAAGTATCACTCGGTTCCCGGCCGGCCGGCCTGCCTGCTAACCCAATGAATAGAAGAGGTTACGGATGCTCTCCAAAACGTCATGCTACAGCACGCCAATATCGGCACCTTCATCCGACATTATGAGGTGGATGTCGATGTTGACGCCCAGGGTATCATCCACAAAACAGGTTCTCAAACCCCATTGGTGCGATTCACTTGTTCATTGAGTGCATCAATTGACCCGGATTGACCATATCAGCTCTCTACTGAAGAATCAAAGTCCCTGAATGAGCTCCTGGTCATTCATGGGCGGCAGGATACAGTCAATGAACGCAAGTGGAAGTGGGAAGATCGCAAAGCCAAGTTAGAACACACTAATTTGGCATGTCAAGCCGCCTTTGGCCACCTTGACAAAGGAGCACTTTCCAAGCACCACCGTCAACTGCGGGAGAGGCTGGAACTTTTCCAGGATTGGACGATGAAAGCGAAGCGGAGGTATAACAATGCTGTCCGTGAACTGAAAAATGAGAAGCAATGACAGCAGAACTGACAGATCTGAGAGAACCTTGAGTGGTATAAGAATGAGCAGCCTGTTATTGACCTTGAATGGCAGCTGGCAGGGAAGCTGGTGGATACCAAGGTGATGGGAGCCCTGGAGCACAAGAGCTTCATGCCTTTGCAGCATCTGATGGTAATTGACGCTATGCTGACCATGCTGGGTGCCACAGCCCACTTGCGACTCGGGATTGACGGCGGTATGGTCTAGCGCAGACAGAATGCCTCCAGACACACGAGTTCTTTATCTCCTTCTTCGAGAGGCGCTGCGTTATCCTTCTCAGGCCGACGATCGAAGCCGTAGATTCGGAACAAGCCGAATAACCTTCCAACTTCAATTGCCCGCCGATCATTATCCGAAAGATATCCAATAACCTTGTAGAAAGTCTTCCAGAACTGGGTCCGGAGGTAATTGTGGCTAGGATGGTAGAGCCAGCACGATGAAGTCTGGACGCCAAGAACAGTTTCGAGACCCCCAAGCGACGTGCCAAAGGGGGCAATCTTAGCGTCAGCCCAGTCGACGATGCCAGTAATGCGACCGGTGTCCTTGTCTACGTGAATGTTCATCTCTAAGAGGTCATCGTGGTTGAGTACCATCGGATAGTCGGACCGAAAGAGCAGCGGAAGCCCTTGGCGTACCTCGTCTAGCTTTGGTTGAAAGCGATCGGGCAAGCCTTGGGAAAGCTGGTCGAGGATCTGGGAATAATGGGTGAACAACTCGCGAGCGGCGTCCGGTGGCTGTTTCAAGACTGGCCCATTAATCCACGCTGAAGCGAAGAATCTGGCCATTCAACCAATAAGGAGCTCGATAGAGTGAGAATATGTCAACAGACCTTGCAAAGTCCTGCACAGTTCGAAGCAGACGCTGTTCCATCCCGGGGGCGAGGAGCTGACGTCGGGCTCGAGAGAAGGCGACTCCGGGGACAAGATCCATCTCGTAAATATAGACATCGGCCAACATGCCGCAGGACTTGCAGTTGGGAACGAAGTCTCCATAAGTTTGTCGTGCTTGATTCATGAGTTCGAGATTCAAGGCTGAGTGGCGGAATTGGACGACTTTCGGCCGCTGGATGGTGTTGGCTGCCACGGTGTAGCTGGCCTCACCTTGTACAAGCGTAGGAGAGACAGGACTCCCGATAATGTTTGCAGCGGTGCGATTGCAATTGTCTTTTGTAACGATTTGTGCCGGTAGAAAAAGTTGTCGATCTGATATGCAGACAATACGTCAATATCTTCTGCACTCACTACATACCGGGAGATATCCATTGGGAAGAAGTTGTACGTATTAACGAGAACAGGAGCTGGGGTCTCTTTAATTTTTTTGTTTGGTAACTATTTTGTAGGCACAAGGGTGGATTGGATTTAAGTGCATCATCGAAACAAGCAATATCTCTAGCCAATAAGCACATGTTTACACAGCCATGATTTCCTGGCTGTCAATGGGAAGGCTGATGTAATGCAACAAGTCTTCGGAAGCTAGAATAACAGGAGTAGTAGGAATAAATTATGGCAAAATAAGTTAACCTCACATTTGAAATTTGCCAGGTGAACAATATTCTTGTGATCTTTGGGATGGGTTAAGAGTGGAAAGGGCATGATGGATTACATCTTCTTTGACATGTGTCCAACCAAAGCACTGATTCTTGGGAAGTGTTGAAATAGGTATTGTAGTTGCACCAGGTGTTATCCTGGAAACGATTCTGTTGATGTCCTTCATCAGAGAAGGTGTGTCCTCCACATCAGCTAGTCGCGAGTTCAGATAAATTAGTCAACTTGACTGTTGTATACTTAGCAGTGAATATTAATTCTACAAGTGCAACATTTCCACATTCTTTTTCAAAGGCCCAGTACTGGTATTTGCACCCCGGATGTTTATTATGGTAGAACTAATCATGTTAATTAGAGAGCAAATTAGGAGGAGTAGAGCAGACAAACCACTTTTAGAACAACTGAGTCTGTATTTTCAAAGTGAGCATGAATGAAGCTTGCGGGTTTTATTAATTGATCTCCCCTAAGTAGGCTGTTGGTGGCTAGGGTGAAAATGCTCAGCTTCGGCGCCATTCAAACGGTTTAAGCATGAACCTTACAGCCACAACCGATAGCCTTGCGGAAATAATAATTAACTACTTTGTGTTTGCTGACTTAAACATTCTCTACTTAAATTGAGGAAATGCTATGATTGTATCTTTCTTTTAGGTACTGAGATACTCAATAAAGAGTAAATTTACAAGATAGCTTGTCATTTTAAACCAATCATACTCAGTGGCATTTGCCTCTTTCGTCTTATAGAGAAAGGGTATTTTCGTACCTCTCCGGCACGGACTCCTAAAGATATCAAATGGAAATTTCCAGGTTATCGTGACCGTTAATTATGGAGAATATCAATCGAGGAGATTTATTTCCACCTGCTGATCACGGTTCGCACTTCCTTCCATATCTCTGCCAAGGACGCACTGTACACACGATCAACATAGAAGAAACCCATCAAGGTCTGTCTCATCTCCTCGAGATCTCTCCATCCGATGAAGACGGTAACCTTGGCGAGTTCCATGATGAAGGATGGTCTCTCGACCTGATCCTTGGAGCAGTGAGCACCAAGGAACAGCACCCATGCGAGGATATCTGAGTATGGGGCCCAGAAATGCTGTTTCAGCGACTCGTCTAGCGATTCGAGCGCGAATTTCAGCGCCTTGACAGGGCTGCGCAACACAGCCGCCGCGGGTGTGTACGCGATCCATAGCACGGTGTTCACATACAGAAGGGCCGCTAGACGACAGCAGCCTTCGATGCTGTTGTCTCCTAGGAATTCGCCACTGATATCGTCGAAGCGATAGCTGAGCAGACGGTATTCGATAAAGAGGTTCTGCGTATCGAAGAAGTCCTCGTCGTCGTCCTCGACACCCGTGGGGAGGTGACGACGGACAAGCTCCGCGTACCGCGTCATCTCTGCCAGGTCATGAAAGACCTGCATCATGTCGGGGCTAAAGGGGACGCCCGGATCCGGGAGGTTGAGGAGATTGGAGGCCAGACGGGCGATCTCCGCATCTGCTGCTGGAATGGGCTTGCTGGTACGTCGGATTGGCTTGACGAACGGGAATATCGGTTTCGTGAGGGAGACGATGGAGATTTTGATGTCGGTCCTGGAAATTCTTACTTTTAGATTTGCCTATCACAGGGAGGCAAAAAGAAGGGTCAAAGAGAAGAGAAAGAAGGGGATGACCAACGTTGCAATCTGAGATACCACTGTCAATGGTAGGCTGGAGAGATCGCCTCGGAGATTGACCATCTGACGCAGCCCATTGACATGGATGCGGACTTGGTCGATATTGCCTGTGAGGGTCTTGGAACAGTTAGCTGCTGTTAGGACCCATATTAAAAGAAAGGGATAAGAAATACTGAGAGCAGAGTTGTCGTCTCTGATCGTGACATGGGCTCTCTTCACTACAGATATGACACAGAGCTTAGGGACATGTATGACGAGCAGGCATATACTCCCAAGCACTGTCTGCAGGACGGGATGTTTCCCGGGGCCTCTACGCGATAACGGAGACATAACAGATCTGTTACACTAACTTACCTCAACGCTGATTAGAATGGCCACAGCGGCTATAGTGGCATCGGCAGCCGCCTCGGCCAGATCATTAAGCTTTTCGTTAACCAATCGAACTGTCTCTGCTTTATGATAGAACGAGTCCAGTGCTGCGAGACTAAGCTGCTTCCCTCGTCTGCGGAGCTCTCTGTCTGGACCCAAATAGTCCCCCGTCCACATTGCATGTGCTGTGCACGCGGTGGTGATCATTGAATGCATAAGGACCGCATTCTCCTGCGCCAGTGGACCCCAGCCTGCCTGCAGCCGAAACCTATTGGCACTGCGGAGTGGATAGGACATTGGAACTAGTACGTTCACAACTGTTTAAGATAGTGTTCAGCGTCAGTAAAAGCTGCGCTATATTTGGATAGTAATGGAGCCCGTTTCCTCCCCTGAACGCTTGGGTGGGTATGTAATCCTCCCATGTTGGAGCATAGAAAAAGGCAACTTACAGTAATGAAGATGGCCCTGCATACGCTCTGTAAGATTCGTAGCCATTGCAGAAAATGGATCGCCAGACCCCTGACCTACAGAAGTCCAGATGCATGGATTGGACCAACCTGCAGCGCCTTTGTTGGCAGACAGAATCTGGTTTTCTTTATCTTCCCCTCCAGTGTCTTGCAATCGGTCTACCCAGGGAAGTGGGACAAAAGAGTCACCAACTATATCCCTGGACTGGGTAACATTGTTGGATTTCTTCAATTGCTGCTCTGACACACGCGATGAGTTTTGCCTGGCCGGCCGCTGCATCAGTCTTAGAGGCAGCGGACTGAATCTAGTCTTCTGATATCGTTCTATATCCTGCAGACGCTTTTTCCGTCGATGCTCCGCCATTACATGAGAGCGCACCAGCCTCCGATTCTCCTCTGTCTGCCCGGAGGCGACGGTCTGCGCATCGGAGTGGACCCATTCTAGTTTGGACGAAGGACGGGTACTGCGTTTGCTTGAGCGGCGGCCATGTTCGGCAAGACTTCCTGTCGAGACGTTTAATAATCACGGTATACGATAACTTGGAAGGGCTGCGGCCCCATCCCAAGGCGCCCTACCTTGTTTGGAGGCCCCGCTGGTCGAAGCGCTGGATGGATCCAAATTCGCATCATTGGCAGACGTATTGAAATTGTCCGATTTAGAGACTGGAGCCAGGGCTGTGCTGGGCATTGCCAAGGCAACTAATCAACTACCTGGGTTGACAGGTTCGCACTGTGATGGGGATCGGTTCTTCTGGATAGGATACCGGATGATGTCTTCGCGAGATGGAGAGCACGGAGAGGGTGGATGCCACCAGGAACGACCTTTCTGACTGGCGGGGGGCATTTCCCATAAGAAGAAAAGCGCATCGTCTGTTTTTCTTCACAAGTTCACTGTCCATCGTCCAACGCGCAGGGGTCTACCTTAGGCTGACGAATGCTAGTAATAAGATGGACGATTCACGTTGGACGAAGGAACCCCGCCGGATTTAACGCTAGCGGTGAAACGGACTCGTCTATCATTTGAAGTGTATGATTGCAGATTCTCTTCGATTCTTATCCCTGGCATTCATTGGAACGCATGAGATGTTCTATAATGTGAAACCGAAGTTCTGAGATTTCCGTTGATGTTGTGTCCACGCATAGTGAGCACGTTTGCCACACGTGACACTATACAGCTCGGGAGATTGAGAATGGAAACCGATCAATGCCTGGAAGAAAGGATTGGAACCGGTGAAATAGATCATGGCGGAGTAATTATCGTAGAGACTCTTTTGTGGTAGTAACGATATGAGGATTGTATGTGAGTAGACAATCAATCCATCAGCACTCAAGTTTGTCAGCACAGAAGCTTAGTTAACTAACCTGCGGACGGACTGCATATCTCACTCATGTGTGGAATGATAAGCTTGCAGTCTTCCACGAAGGGTTGAGCGAAGAGCTAGTGCTAGTAAGCTACCATGACACCCATGGACGATATTGCCGGAAACTTGGGCCTCTGTAGCTGCATCGGAGGTATTTTCCTTCCGCATCGGCCAAATGAGGATGACAAATACAATACAGACGTCGAACATGGGCCCTTCTCTGCTTTTATTGCGATTGCATTGTCGTGGAGAGAGTAAGCAAAGTCATTCAATTCAGATCTATTGCCTGAATGCACAATGTGACGTTCGAACCTCATGTGGTACGGAGTACAAATAGCACCGTTTCACTTCGAGTCTGATCTATGCTGGAGAACATGCTGGCGGTGACTTCTGTTCCCTGAAAAAGCGGGAAATGGACAAGGCCTGGAGACTAGTAGATCTGCAATCAATAGATCGTATGGAATCCAGATGATAGTGCGACTCTTGTTTTTCGAAGCTTCAATAGTTAATGACTCCTATTTTTCAGAGAAAGAAGCACAGACATAGTCATGGATGTGGAGATGCTTTCCCTCAAGGTACTGAACGAGAATCAATGTAGTTCAAAGTATTATTATTTAGACCAGAAAAAGATCATAGTTAACAAGTTAGTTAACTAGTTAATTCATTAATATCTTATCTCAGTGCCCTTCACCGCCTACCGCTGCCGATCGCCACTGTCGACGTCTCTCCGCAAGTGCTTTCGCCCCGAGGTACTTTCAATCCAGGGACGATCGCACGCAATACCCCGTATATCGTCCTGTCTAACCTCTTTTTTTTTCTCCCTTCTTTGTACATCTCCCTTTCCTTCTCCCCTCCTGCTGGTCGAAAGGATTAGCCGGACCGCCTGAATCTTACCCCGACTGGCTGTGATCTTGGATGCCTCCAAGGTCCCTTCTACCTCTCCATCGGTGCAGCGCTCGATTTCAGTCCACGTTGTCTTTGCCTTTGCTTCGACGAGTCGTCTCTCTGCCTTACTCTACACTCCGTCAGTCAGCCTTGCAGCGTACGCTATCTCAGCGGTATCAGTCCTCTGCGCCCGCTAGCCTCTCTGCTCGGCCTTTCTCCTCCCTCTCCTCTCTCCTCTCAGTGAACCCGGAAGCAGGCTCGACGATGACCAAGATCGAACGCATCACAGACCACCTAGACACCCCGTCTCTAGATGACCGGTCTTACAGAGTCATTAGACTGCCTAATCAGCTCGAGGCACTCCTTGTTAGCGATGCGGAAACCGATAAAGCTGGTGCCGCACTGAATATGAACACAGGAAACTTCAGCGATCCGGAAGGTCTACAAGGTCTTGCCCATTGCTTAGAGCATATGCTCTTCATGGGTACGGAAAAGGTAAGCCAGCGAAACCTGACATCACGCCTCTATTACCAACTAGATATTGACTACCATTCTCTCCGTGTAGTACCCTAAGGAGAATGCCTACAATCAATACCTGGCTGCCCATTCGGGATCGTCCAACGCATACACGGCCGCGACAGAGACGAACTACTACTTCGAAGTGGCCGCGACCGCAGAGTCGAGTGACGGCCATGGCAGCGGCCAGTCAACCCCAACGGAAACCACCAATGGCAGCGTGAATGGGACGTCCAGTAGTGCCAGCGCATCCTCGAATGACCTGGTCCCCCCTCTCTATGGCGCGCTGGACCGTTTCGCCCAATTCTTCATCTCACCTCTATTTCTGGAGTCGACTCTAGATCGGGAATTGAGGGCGGTAGACTCGGAGAACAAGAAGAACCTGCAGAGCGACACCTGGCGTCTGATGCAGTTAAACAAGTCCTTGTCGAACAAGGAGCACCCTTACCATCATTTCTCGACTGGTAATCTGCAGACGTTGAAGGAGGAACCGCAGAAACGCGGGATCGACGTCCGCAAGGAATTCATTAATTTCCACGCCAAGCACTATTCGGCCAACCGGATGAAATTGGTCGTTCTGGGACGGGAATCCCTGGACCAGCTGGAGCAGTGGGTGGCTGAGCTCTTTGCCGATGTCAAGAACAAGGAGCTCCCGCAGAACCGTTGGGACCATGTCCAACCACTTTTGGAGGAACATCTGTCTACTCAGATCTTCGCGAAACCAGTAATGGATACACGCTCATTGGACATATATTTTCCTTTCCTTGATGAGGAGAATCTGTATGAGTCACAGCCCAGTCGATACATCAGCCACCTAATCGGCCACGAGGGGCCGGGTAGTATCCTGGCCTACATCAAAGCGAAAGGATGGGCTAATGGCCTTTCTGCGGGGGCGATGCCAATCTGCCCCGGCTCCGCCTTCTTCACCATATCCGCGCGGTTGACCCCGGAGGGTCTGAAGCAGTACCGTGAAGTGGTCAAGGTGATTTTCCAGTACATCGCCATGATCAAAGAGAGGGCACCCGAGCAATGGATCTTCGAGGAGATGAAGAACTTGGCCGAGGTCGATTTCCGCTTCAAACAAAAATCTCCTGCTAGCCGTTTCACCAGTCGCCTGAGCAGTGTCATGCAGAAGCCATTGCCCAGGGAGTGGCTCTTGAGTGGCTCGAGCCTCTTGAGGAAGTTTGATCCCGAGGCGATCACGAAGGCCATGTCCTACCTACGCGCGGACAACTTCAGACTTATGATCGTAGCCCAGGATTATCCGGGAGACTGGGATTCCAAGGAGAAATGGTATGGAACGGAATATAAGATAGAGAAGATCCCTGAGGACTTCTCATCCCAGATCCGTCAGGCACTTGCATCTTCTCCTCGGGAGAGACTTCCTGATCTGCACATGCCGCATAAGAACGAGTTTGTTCCCACGAGACTGTCAGTGGAGAAGAAGGAGGTTGCAGAGCCGGCGAAGACCCCGAAACTTATCCGTCACGATAACCGCGTGCGTATCTGGCACAAGAAAGACGATCGTTTCTGGGTCCCCAAGGCTACCGTCCATGTGACCTTGAGGAATCCCCTTGTGTGGGCGACGCCTGCGAACCACGTCAAGGCGAAGCTTTACTGCGAGCTCGTGAGGGATGCTCTTGTTGAATACTCCTATGACGCTGAGCTTGCGGGGCTCGATTACAACCTTTCGGCTAGCATCTTTGGTTTGGATGTCTCGGTAGGCGGTTATAATGACAAGATGGCAGTACTGCTTGAGAAAGTTCTGACTAGCATGCGTGACTTGGTGGTGAACCGCGATCGCTTCAAGATTATTAAGGAGCGGTTGACGCGGGGCTACCGCAATGCGGAATACCAACAGCCGTTCTATCAAGTCGGCGATTTTACTAGATATCTGACATCGGAGAAGACCTGGATCAACGAGCAATATGCCGCGGAACTGGAACACATCGAAGCAGAGGATGTCGCTAGCTTCTTCCCTCAGATTCTCAACCAAACGCACATCGAGGTTCTGGCTCATGGAAATCTGTACAAGGAAGATGCCCTCAAGATGACAGATCTGGTAGAGACCATTCTTGCGGGTCGTCCGTTGCCGCAGTCTCAGTGGCACGTCCGACGGAATATGATCTTCCCTCCCGGAAGCAACTACATCTATGAGCGCACATTGAAGGACCCAGCCAACGTCAACAACTGTATCGAGTACTACTTGTTTCTTGGCAGCCTCATTGATAATGTCTTGAGGGCGAAGCTATTGCTCTTCGCCCAGATGACCGATGAGCCTGCATTCGATCAGCTCCGCAGCAAGGAGCAGCTTGGATACGTTGTTTGGAGCGGCGCACGTTACTCTGCCACGACTCTGGGGTACCGGGTTATTATCCAGAGTGAGCGCACGGCTGCATACCTGGAGTCCCGGATTGATGCCTTCCTGAGTCGGTTTGCCGAAACTCTGGAAGATATGACCGAGGAGGAGTTCGAGGGCCACAAGCGCAGCATCATCAACAAGCGACTGGAGAAGTTGAAGAATCTTGGATCTGAGACTAACCGGTATTGGTCGCACATCGGATCTGAATATTTCGACTTCTTGCAGAACGAGGTCGATGCTGCGAGCGTTAGGGCACTTTCCAAGCAGGAAATGATCGAATTCTACCGCCAATACATCGATCCCTCTTCCCCTACTAGAGCCAAAATCTCGATTCATCTGAACGCTCAGGCCGGTGAAGCAGCCAAAAATGCAGCTCCTAAGGAGCTGAAATCCAAGTTCATCTCTCTGCTGGGTGCCCAACTGGAGACAGCAGGGTTCACCGCCGATCCCGAGAAGCTGCAGGCTGCTTTTGTGGACATTGAGGTATCTGCCGGCAACGAGGCGCAGATTCTTTCTACGGCCAAGTCTTTCCTCACGTCCGAAATGCAACTTTCTGAGGAACAGGCGCTCCCTCTGCTTGCAAAGACACAACAGCTCCTTGGACTGCAACTGATTCAATCAGGTTCTCAGCAGTTGCCGACAAATAAGGAGCAGGGCATTGAGACTGGGGATCATTCCCGAGAACCGACGTACATCACCAACGTTCCTGAGTTCAAGGCACGTCTTGCAGTCAGCGCCGGGCCTACTCCCGTTGCTGACCTCACCGAGTTTGAGGATTTTGAACCCAAGCTTTAAAATCATCTGAGATTAACTCTACGAGTCGTACTGGTGTGGCCTTATCTTTGGTTAGTTAGTATTCATTGATTTACGAGAGGCGAATGTTGTCATGAGGGGGACACATGTAGACTGCTTGGCGTAGACTTATGAGATGATAGAATTATGTAACGCTAGCTATATCGCATACAAAAAAGAACTCAATATTAAAATGTCAGCTCGAAAGACCATCTCGTCTTGTATAGTAAGCCATGAAGTCTTGGCGCGGTGGAATGTTTTCGCCTCTCTCTCCACCGCCCAATACTGCCGCCTTGCAGTTGCGACAGAGCGAGATCTCGACTCCAGCTGGCCAATTCCTCCAACGGTCATCTCAAGAAGTTCACTCCGCTGCGGAATTGAAAACAGGCCCTCCTCGGAAGTTCAGCGGATCTTCTCTTAATATGTCGACGATTACAGCCACCGCGCTGCAGAGCTCGCGCCCGTAAGTTCTCCGCATTTGAGCTTACCAGCACTGCCGGTGATCGGCTGCGCAGCATTCCCCCTCTTCATTCATATCATAGAGGAATCAATCCTTGACACTAATATCTATTGGTACCATTTCTGCAGGCCCATACTTCCAAAAAGCTTCTGCGCTAAACAGCCAGAGACGATTCGTCTATACCCCTTGTCAAACTACACGTTCGGGACCAAGGAGACGCAGCCGGAGGAAGACCCGTCAGTGCTTGCGCGTCTAAAGCGCCTGGAGGAGCATTATGAAAAATATGGCATGCGGAGGACGTGTGAGGGTGTGCTGGTGTGCCATGAACACAACCACCCTCATGTCTTGATGCTGCAGATTGCGAATGCGTTCTTCAAGCTGTATGTTATCTACCTAGGCGGACCGTCCCATATCCCCAGCCTCCAGAACTACGAAAAACCAGGCATAATTGGTAAATAACTGCTGACAACGGTTTCAAGACCGGGAGACTACCTTCACCACAACGATGATGAGGTCGAGGGCTTCAAGTCACGACTAAACGAGCGTCTTGCCCCCGTGGGCTCACAGTTCTCCGGCGAAGGCGTCAATGAGGAGTGGGAGATTGGCGATACGCTCGCACAATGGTGGCGGCCGAACTTCGAGACGTTCATGTACCCCTTCCTGCCCGGCCATGTGACGAGGCCAAAGGAGTGCAAGAAGCTTTACTTTATCCAGCTACCGAAGAAGAGTGCGTTCCTCCCTTCAGCCTGGATCTTACGCAGTTAGGTAGATCATACTGACCATGTGAAATTCCTGTAGAGGTCCTCTCCGTGCCCAAGAACATGAAGCTCCTTGCGGTCCCTCTTTTCGAGCTGTACGACAACACGGCTCGTTATGGTCCCCAGCTCTCTGCCATTCCTCATCTCCTTTCGCGATACAACTTTGAGTTTGTGGACGAGAATGACAACGTCGTGGCTGTAACACCGGGAACTCCGCTACCAGAAGGTCTGGAGATCCCCCGGACCAAGGTGCTCGCCGGTGGTGAGGGACCGATCGAGGGACAGGACACTGGTATGGAGGACTACGGTGGAAGCGGAGAGAATGGCGGCCAGAGTGCTCAATGAGTGATGCGCCAAGTGAACATTTCTAGGGAAGGTAGGGTGATCCCAAGTCGGGCGTGATAGCGTAAGTCGAATTCAATGGTTTGATAACCTGTTGGCCGAAACACCGTACTAACGAAAAACACAATAGCCCGAGACTCGTGTCTCGTGCATCTAAGATTAAGGGACGTCGTAATTACCCCGACGCAGGCGTTTAAAAGGAGCGAAATACCTTGTTTTGCTGTGTTTTCTTCTATCTGTGTAGGTTATGTCTAGATCTGTGGATTTGGCGACAATGAAAACAGTTTTCTTTCCACGTGCTGCTGCAGTCTTTTCGAGTGATCTATTTACGGCCAGGAACCTCTTCTATACAACCCTGTCATTCGGTTTAGCATTCACAATCTTCTCCCCGTAGGCGCATTATCAGCTTATAGATCTCATAGAGTAGTCATGAGCTGTACCGCACAAAACCCATGGACTAACCCTGCTTCATCACCTGAACTTCCGGCTTCTGCGACTCCTTGGCAAAGTCCGGTCGAAGCAGCTCAAAGGCGTCCGTGACACGCCCATAACTAATCCCACCGAGACGGGAGACGGCTAATTCAGATAAGAGCAATTTAGCACCACCAAACCAATCTGCCAAAAACCAAAGAAAAAATATCACATACGTTCGGATCAATCCCATTCCTCTGCTCATATCACATGCTCTCTAACCCAGAAATTAATCCCCTCCAAAATCGCCATCGCACCACTAGCCGTCCCCGGTTTCGCTTTACTCTGGATACGGGAATATCTCTTTCCTGTCTAGCTCAACGTTGACAACAACTGAAAGAGATTCTACTCATGAAAACTTGATAGGACGCGGTAGATTTGAAGGATTACTATGTTTCTCTATGGAGGAAACTGGCCTGATAAATCCATCC
The DNA here is from genome assembly GCA_029606305.1 of Paecilomyces fulvus. NCBI lineage: Eukaryota > Fungi > Ascomycota > Eurotiomycetes > Eurotiales > Thermoascaceae > Paecilomyces > Paecilomyces fulvus. The sequence continues at coordinate 331,168 of JAPVCG010000034.1, forward strand.
GCTCATGATATCAAACTCGGCGCTTTCCATCAAGGAAAAGCCACAAAGGTGACGGATCTCCTATAGATCATTTCTTAACTAATATTACCTGCCTCCCTGTCTAGGTCTCTGAACCGAGAAAAACCGAAATGAAATAAACTCACTACCTATTAAGTCTTTCTTGAAATCTCATCATCTGCCAATCCTTCAGATCAAATTCGCCTTCCCTCAGTAATGCTTCGTCACCACACCATACGAACGTGCTACCCAGCGCCTGTGACCCATCTTTGAAGTGAATCATACAACGCCGATGAGTATACAGATCTCCTTCGTATTCGATCAGGCGAGCAAGCTCTGTCTTTGATTTGACCCAGTATGCCATTCCATGCACTTCGTCACCAGACTCCAATAATGCTGGAAACCGGATCCAGAGCTTGCAGTGGTATCCCACGATTTTGGCAGGACAAAGCTCTGGCCAGCCGGTAAGTAGTAGAACCTCTGAAAGGGTGGATGGGTCCATCAGAGTCCCGTAGGAGAAATAGTATTGCTCAGTGAATTCATCCCATTCAGGGCCCAATGGATCTGGAGGGCTAGCAGCCGCGAACTTGCGTCTCATGATTTCTCCTGGTGCCTTTCTATATCGATGTGGAAGTGTCTCGTCGTCACGGTCCATGGTGTATATATTCTGAATGCTCAGTGTTATTGCAAGAAACGATCGTGGTGAATTGTCAGTATGATAAAGAAGCGCATTTATCGCGAAAATACGATAAATCGGGAATACCTCTCAAAGAAAGAAGGTATTCAAGCGCTCTTCCTGAGGATGACTGCTCAAAATGGTCTTGGGGTTGAGGTCGTGTGAGGAGAGTGCTGAGATGGACAAATATCAGTGACGTATCCGACGGATGACTGTTACTTCATTAGTCATTATCCAGCTATGTAGGGGGAAAAGATAGACTGACTGAGGTTTATACGCAACAAAAAAATACCCGAAGGATGATAGGAAAATGAGATGGAGAGTTATTAGGCTACAACCTGGCAGATATCGAGCTCCTGGCTGCGATAACTACACGACCATGGTACGACCTCCTCGGCCAAAGAAAGAAAGCGTTAGCGCAGTTACTTCCGTATTGGAGATACTACACATAAAAAGAAAGTCTGTCAAAATCCCCCTTCCTACATTTGTAGGAAGGTAATAGTCGTTTTCTTCAGGCATAGAGCCCAGAAATCCCTTTCTCATAGGATGCCGCTTAAGCCACTCCTTGTCCGCCATTGACGGAAATTTAAATCTTGAATTAGATAGTGTATACTGCTTAATTAAGTATTAATCCGACGGGGCCGCTGTATTTGGAACTTCTGCTGCCCCCAGCCTATCATGGGGAATGCATTGGTCATTATCCTTGCAGAAACCGCATTACTAGTTCATATTCCGACGTCAGTTGACAGATGTGCACCTGAAAATAACGAACAATCTTAAATAGACCGTGCAGGCCACCAGAATAATGATAATATTGCATTGCAATGAAAAAGTTTCATCATGCAGTTGACTTACTTCCTTTTCGCATTGGGTGCTTCAGCCCAGTCATGGCCTTACGGTCCCTTCACTACTGACGGGCGCTGGATTCGCAATACTCTCGGCCAAAATGTCACATATGCAGGGGTTAACTGGCCAGGAGCAGCCGACACGATGCTGCCAGAAGGTCTACAATACGCATCGATTGCCGATACTATGACGAAGATCAAAAGTCTGGGCATGAATGTGATCAGGTTGACCTTTGCCATAGAGATGATCGACCAGATCTATGAAAACGGCAAGGATGTAGCCATTAGTGATGCTCTGGCTAATGCTTTGGGGGCTACCAATGGGAGTAAAGTTCTCCAGCAGATTCTAAGTAACAATCCTTCGTTTACTGAGAACACGACACGGCTGGAGGTATATTATTCTCTTCTGCCTGTATGTTTCATCGCCAAGGAGTGCTAAACATTCTCTTTTAGGTATTCGATGGGGTGGCTAGAGAAGCTGCCAAACAACAGATCTATATCCATCTAGACAACCATGTCTCTAAGGCTCAGTGGTGCTGCAGCACCACAGATGGAAATGCATGGTTTGGCGATGACTACTTCGATGTCGACAATTGGAAACGAGGATGGGCGTACATGGCTAAACATGTTTGTCAGCCCAGATCAGTAACTTAGTAGTTTATAACTAGTAACGGTCTTTCAGGCAAGCTCATGGAGTAACTTCATGAGTGTTGGTCTTCGCAACGAACTTCGCGATCCTGCAGACAATTCAACCGTAGGAGCAACATACGACTGGTCTCACTGGTATACCAACATGGTAGCCGGGGCTAAGCAAGTGAACTCTGCAAACCCAGATCCCTTGATTTTCTTCAGCGGCCTCGACTATGACACGACGCTTAGTCCAGTCGTCACCGGCGCCGACCTAGGAAACGGACAGACGTTTGACTTGGATGCATTCGATTTCAAAGACAAGATCATCTTTGAGTTGCACAACTATGCAACAGGGAGTACAAGTTGTGATTCCCTGAAAAGCAGCCTGTACAGTGACGGTTTCGACGCTCTCAACGTTACGAACACGGTCCTGAACCACGCCCCGGTTGTTATGACTGAGTTTGGCTTTCAGCAGGATAGTAGTACATACGAAGGTGTTTATGCCAGCTGCCTGCGCGAGTATCTCCCTGAGCAACGTGCAGGTTGGATGGTCTGGGTCATTGCGGGGAGTTATTACATCCGTAGCGGCACTCAGGACAGCGACGATACCTGGGGTAAGACCTGCACCTGGCTGTCCATTTTTACTGAAGATAGTTGTACTGATGAAACGTGCGGCAGGTCTGCTGACACACGATTGGTCAACATGGAGGTCTCCAGATGCTACCGACAACGGGCTCAAACCGATGGTGCAAGCCACGCTTGGGTTATGAGGACAACGCGTATAGTGCAGCTCCGTATGAGATCCGCCAATTATCTTTTGTGCAAAGATCGAAGAGTACCCAGAGTCCCCATGAGCAGTTTCCGATCTCCTTGCCTTCATTATTTTGACCGAAAGCGTAACTATAACGAGTAAATAAATACGGTGTGATTCCCTATCTCAAACGATCAAGTTGCAGCACCAAAGAATTAAGCGAATGTGTATCCACAGTCTAATGGTGTCGAGATCGCCATAATGCATCCTTCCCTGTACTTAACTACTATAAGTTGTAAGACGCAATATAAGTTCCGTCAGCGTTATCGGGGAATTATCCTCTTCAGTGGTAGGTCGAAAATATTTCTTGATGGCATAGGAAAGATCTCGGCCACGTGCCCTAGTAGTCGATTTATTAACTTTGGCTAAGGCACGTTGTTTAGGCTTAAGATCGTCCCGAGATTGTGATGAAGAGGAATCTTTGCTCCACCTTATTAACAACGCTCTCGGGCCGTGAACCCTCAACTTCTCCGCTCTAACGTTCCATTGCTCTGAGAATGATAAGCCGGGATTTATCTTAGCTGCATTAACAAAACCTTAGGGTTCGGGACGCCATAGTCGTCATCTGACTCATTCCAACACGGCTCGGAGCGCTGGATAGTTGGTTGTGCTGCTATCTTGTTCTCTTAATGGAACTCAACGGTGGCCCTAGACCGAGTCAACTAACTTTAGAGTTGAAGGAACCATGTCAATATGTTGCATTCACAAGGCTAGTCGAACTGTTAGTTAGGAGATTTAACTATCTGTTTACGGAATTTCTAAGCGGGCCATGGCCATACTATTTCCATGGTGGCATGAAGAAATTCTTCCCAGCTCCGGGTGCTTTTCCATCTATTGGCGTCCCTCACTATGATCGCGCCAGATAACTACCACCTGGAGCTGGGGCCTTATTGGATTGGAATAGATTATCATCGATAATAAATTCGCAAAGCGGGGTTTACGATGATACCACTTTTCGGTGACTATGTGGTCCACGAACGCTAACTAGTCTAGTTTGCATGTGTACCTATACCGACGGAACGCACAGTTCTCCGCTATTCATTGGAGTGTCTGGAGTCCGCTTACACTAGGTCTAACGGGCGTATCTACCCGTTCTGAGGTAGCAGTCCAATAGACATGCCTCAACGTGCACGAGGGTTGAATAGCCAACCCCGAAGCTCACGCCCTAATGCGGACACTAGTCGTCGCTTTTTCTCTCGTGCATCAGGGACAGAATATATTCCGAACCCTAAGTGGGTGGAGATAGTATTAGTTAAGGTTTGGCACATCGAGGAATGGTACGCTGCATGACTCGGCTGAAGGCGCCATCGAACTGCCGGTCGCTTCTATCTGTTTCCCAACGAAACAGCTTGAGCTCGTGCTGTTCTCAAGCAATGTGGATGGTGCTCTGCAGGGGCAGGATGACTGTAATTCGTATGTAGGGTCCCCTCCCTTGCTAGGGCCACATCTGCAGGACGGAGTATCTGATGGAGACCGCCGGTGATGCTACCTGACATTTTCCATGACTTATTCTCCGGCTAACTTTGGGAGGAGTAGTACTCAAAGAGTATAAGAACAGATGTATCTCCCCTTCAGTATGAGGGTAGCTCGAGAGACAAGCAGCTTCGACCGGCCTTTTCAGTCCGTGTGATCCAATTGTCTTCAGGTCCGGTTGTCGTCCACAAGTCAAGATGCTCAATTGGCAATCTATATGGGCCGTTGCCCTTGCATTGGGCTCTCAGGTTGTTGCAAGGCCCGCGCCTCTGGTCGCCCGTGGTATGTTGAGTAGACCCTTATTGTTATCTGTTTTGCTTCCGTGCTAAAAGAAAACTTGTAAGACGTGTCTTCGGACCAGCTTGCCCGATTCAACCTGATCGAAGAGTATGCCGCCGCAGCGTACTGCACGAACAACCACAACTCGACGGGCACGAAGTTGACCTGCTCAGCGGGAAACTGCCCCCTTGTGCAGGAGGCCAATACGGATACACTGGATGAATTCGAGGAGTAGGTAACATTCCAGAAATCATCAGACTCACAAAGTTGACATTCCAAAGCTCAACGGATTACGGCGACACGACCGGCTTTCTGGCTGTGGACGAGACGAACGAGCTCATAGTCCTGTCATTCCGCGGCAGTGATTCTTTGGAAAACTGGATTGCCGACCTTGACATCCTCAAGATCGATGTAGATCTCTGCGACGGCTGCAAGGCCCATAAGGGATTCTGGAAATCCTGGGAATCCGTCGCGGATGCGCTCACTGCCCAGATCGACTCGGCTATCTCAACGTATTCAGGCTATACACTGGTCATTACGGGACACAGCTTTGGTGCAGCATTGGCTATGCTCGCTGGCACAGCGCTGAGGAACTCCGGATATACCCTTGAACTCGTAAGTCTTTTCCGTCAGGGATGAGAGGGACATGGCTCGGGTTACTAATTCAAACTTGGACAGTATACATTTGGAGGTCCTCGTGTCGGAAACAAGGCGTTGGCCGAATATATCACGGCACAGAGCAATTCTACCTACCGCTTTACTCACTTAGATGATCCAATACCTAAGCTACCACCGAAACTAGTAGGCTTCAGCCAGCCCAGTCCAGAGTATTGGATCACGAGTGCGTCCTATGTGACTGTGACCACGTCTGATATCGAGGTCATCGAAGGTGTCGACTCCAAGGCAGGTAATGATGGAACGGCCGTCGGGTTCGATCTTACTGCCCACCGGTGGTACTTCAACCGTGTTTCTAGCTGCGATTGAGCGACGAAAACAGAGAGATATATATGCTTGATATATAGCGATTTGATGACCGCGATGATGTATATACGGATTTTGGGATTTCCTGATTTGGAAATACAGTTAGAATTTGACTCTGTTTCGTAAAGACATTCATATCATAATCCATGTCGAGGGTGCGAAGCAAACAAGAGTTCATCCTTGTAAGGGGTTATTTTTCTCGAGTAATAAGCGAAAGGCGCCTAGGGATAGTAGTGTAGTGGCTCCAAAACATTTCAGGTTACTGTTGTCGCACTTACAATGGTATTGTCCACCGCAGCTAACGCAACCAGGATGATTGCATCCCTGAAGAATCGTTAATGCTGGGAGAATATCGTCAGGGATTCGCTTTAAGGTTGTGGCTTAAGGGCTCAAGGCTCTTCCTCTCTGTCGGGACTCAACCCATGATGCTGTTTCATGCTGTGAAACGGTCGTATCCATCATTTCTCTCCCAGTGGCTTGTTAAAGCCGTTTAACCAGTGATCGCCATCCGATGGCGGGAATCGGAGGCACGCGCCAACTGATCGGCGACGTGGATGTCTTTCTCTCCAGGGGGGCCGCGAATGTTGGTTGTGTTCGCTATCCACGCGGCCGGAAGAGCTCGACGGGGAGAGAAAGCTTCTGAGGACCATGTCCGTTAATTCGTTTCTTGCCAACCATGACTTCTGTTCTGGTCGTTGATGATTCCTGAGTTTGTTGTATCTTTGTATCTCCGTCAGTTTTGGTGTCTCGGAGTCGACCCGCCGGAGAGACAACCTGACCTTTAAGCTTCCGGTAGGGTCTCCGCTACGAACATTCCTCGCAGCTCACGCCCTGTCGATCACGATTGTCGAACCGGCTGAGATGACAACTTTAAGGATTGCTCCTCTGCGCTGGAGATTGTTTCTCTGTCGTGCCGCAGGGTCCAACAGTGGAAACTAACAGCCATGCTCTTCGTGAACACGTCCAGATTCCGTCATCGAGCGAAGCCGATAGCTCTGGCGATTCTGATTGTGTACGGAATCTACTCCCTCTTCTTCGCCCATTCGACAAGCGAGCTGCTCGTGTCTGCGCGTGGTCCCAGTGCTCTCAAAGGAAGCCGGCGTGCAGGGTCGAAAGATGATCAAGCTCCGTTGCCGCCGTTGGAGATACACAAGGATCTGGTGGTAGCGAGCATGTCCTCGGATAACACATCGTGGCTGTTCGACCATTTCCCGGACTGGCATAAGAGCATCTACGTGGTGGATGATCAGGATGCGGAGTTGACCGTGGAAATGAACAAGGGAAGGGAGTCGATGGTGTATCTGACGTGTGTATCCTTCTTTCAAACAAGACGTGTCTGCTGTTAATAATGATGGCTGACTCGGTTGCTTGTGATAGGTATATCATTGACAACTATGACCACTTGCCGGACAACATGCTGTTCATCCATTCCCAACGCTACCAATGGCACAACGACGATCCATACTACGATGGTGTCCCGATGCTGAGGAAGTTCCAAATCCCTTATCTGGAGGCGAAGGGATACGTCAATCTGCGATGTGTCTGGAACCTAGGGTGTCCCGACGAAATCCGTCCGTACAGCGATACCCACCGCGAGGACGTCCACGCTGGCGAATACTTCAAGACTGGATATATGGAGCTTTTCCCAGGAGCCAAGGTCCCGGAAATTGTCGGGGTCTCCTGTTGCGCGCAGTTCGGTGTGACCAAGTGGAAGATTCGAGAGCGACCGAAGAGTGACTACGAGCATTTCAGAAAATGGCTTAAGACTACTGATCTGACGGATGAATTGAGTGGGCGAATTATGGAATATTCCTGGCACAGTATGTTAATGTCCTGGTATCGAGCTACTGGCTTTTAACTAACATTATTTCGTGCAGTGATCTTTGGAATGGAACCCATCCATTGTCCGGATGCCGCCGAATGTTACTGCAATGTTTTCGGACTATGTAACTTGAGCTGCGTTGGTCCCGATAGCTGCGAAGGCCGTTATATTCTGCCTCCGTATTCCACACTTCCTCCAGGATGGCCATACAAGGGCTGGAACGGCGAGGATCAGGACCCAAGCCGACCGATCTGGGGTTCTTGATCGGAAACCGACGTTGCTTATATATTTCTACTATCGACATCAGTCGACTCTCTGTCGCAGTTGCAGAAGGCCCTGGTGACTCCTGATATGTCTTCGAGCACTATCACCAAAATCTTCATGAACATGCAGGGGTCTCTATATATGGTTGATTAGTACCGTCTAATTCCAAGAGACCCTCTTATATTGAAATAGCTGGGGCAGCCACTGCGCATCAGGTCACGGAAGACTGGGGGCAAGATAAGCCAGCCCCCTCGAACCCGAGGCTTCCTGTGAAGATGAGCTCGGGAAAAAGCTGACGGCAGAAGCCCTGCGTCCACCTTGGAGTCCAGGCAGGCATTCAGGGCCCAGAGAAGTCACTGCTGTCTATTTGTGCATGTACCATACATGGTACAGATAAAATATGGATGCTTAAGAATGTCCTGGAAGGCTCACGCCATCAAAAATCTATATATCGATCTAGCATAGCTTGCTTGCATGACCAGTACTCCATGCATAGATCACGGCTTGTAGTGGCTTCAAAAAAAAACTTTAGATACTGTGTTAGGACAAGAAAATCATAATGTATGCACAAGTCTTTGGCTCTATATCCGTAGCCTTCCTTTCATCCTTGAACACTAATCTGTTTGCGGATACATATCAATCTCCGCCAAACCGGCGGGGTGGATTGCGCTAAAAAGATACCTAGGTTGAGGAATTCCCCGCGGTAATTCTAGATAGTCGAGAAGATAGAAGCAGCGTGCTTGCTGGACGGGCTGGTTCCTGATAGATTTTATCATCATCTTTCCCACCTAGGACTCTCTATACAGAATTAATTGGATCCTTTTGTCCGAGTTCTGCCCTCTTCTTCCTCTGCATCACGTCATCATCCTTGTCCCTCTCAGCAACATCATCAGCTGAGGATCTCCGGGGAAGACTTAAAGAGACATTAATCTCAAGCGCCTATTGATCGAGTGGAACATATTGGACTTCGAATAAGACTATCAAAACAATTGAGCCAAGGAGAGAGAAAACGAATTCTCGATTCGACATCCCATCCTAACAATCTACTCGAGGTTAACTATCACCTTTTTATCTTCACCACCTAGACCTTACGTCCCTACTGAAACCCTACTGTGTACCAGACATCAGAAAGATCCGCAAAAAACATGCTCATCATCGGCCTCACCGGGTCCATCGCGACCGGTAAATCGACCGTATCCGCCCTCCTCTCTGCACCTCCCTACTCCCTCCCCATTATCGACGCGGACCTCATCGCCCGCCAGGTCGTCGAGCCCGGAATGCCCGCCTATCGCGCGATCGTGAACTACTTCGGGCCCAGCACGCCTGATCTTCTCCTTCCCAACAAAAGCGGGACATGGCGACCGTTGAACCGACCGGCGCTGGGCCGGCGCGTCTTCGGCGACAGCGAGGAGCGCAAACGCGATCGTATGATCCTGAATAAGATCGTGCATCCGGCCGTGCGGAAGGAGATATACAAGGCATTGCTATACTACTACGTCCGGGGCCACTGGGCCGTCGTGCTGGATGTGCCACTGCTCTTTGAGTCCGGGATAGACGTCATTTGCGGCACGGTCGTCGTGGTAGGCGTGCATGATCCTGCTGTGCAGATGCGGCGACTACGCGCGCGCGATCCCCATCTCAGCGCAGAAGACGCAGAGAACCGCGTCCGAAGTCAGGGGGATGTCTTGACGAAAGTAGCGAGGGCGGAGTATCGGGGCACGAGGAATGCGCGGGGGGTCATTATCTGGAATGATGACGAGAAGGAAGCTTTGGAGAAAGAGGTGCAGAGAGCCATGGACACGATCAGCGCTTCGAGTCCGAGATGGTGGGCATGGTGTCTGCTCCTGGCACCGCCGCTGGGTGCGGCGTCCGCGGTGTGGAATATGGTGGTTAATTTTATGACGAACAGGAGTTGGGATCAGAAGGTGCAGAGGGAGAGGGCGAAACTATAAGATTGCTTTTTTCTTCCCTGTTGGTTCGATTTATTTTGCAAGGAGGTTGTTTCATTTATAAATAGTTTCTGCCGATAAGGAGCAGAAAGCTTTGAGCATGGACCTGATGTCTATGCATATACTTAATTCATATGGATATCTTTCTGAGCGTTTTACTGTACTTCATAGATCTGGGACTCGGTAATTCTTAGTTAATTTTCTCTTATTATTAACGAAAGTATGCTTCGTGACTGGCGCAAAACCACTCAATTCTAAAGCATCTGCTTCTGTCATATGTTTCCCCAAACGCCTGTTCTATGCATGAGAGAAAACGCCCATCCCTCGAAAAAAAAAATGTCCCCAAAGAAGATATGGACCTTAATACTTTTGACGGAACCAAACCAAACTTGACCGGATCCCAAATCAAAACGACGAACAAAAGGGGCTGTGCTTCGTGCTTTACCGGGACTTCCTCTTTTTCTTCTTCTTATCAAAGTCCGGTCTTATCCTGCCACTGTCGCGCCCGCCCGAAATACTCGTCAGGTCACGCAGTCTAACGCGATCCGGGTCATATTTTTTCTGTTCCTTTTCTTTCTTCTTGGCTGCTTTCGCTTTGGCTTTTTGGATCATGGCCTCGATTTGTGATGGGTCCGTCAGGGCGCTGTCATCCAAGTCGTCAAAGTCTGGTTCAGAGGAATCAGATTCCTCTGCGTGGAAGGTAGATGTCTGCTGTTTGGGGGATCAGTGTATGAGAACATTTAAATAGAAGTGATAGAATTGAACGTACCTTCTTCCGTTTGAAGTTTCCATAGCTCCTACGCCCTCCAGTGAGATCTTCGTCCTCCGCATCCCAAGAATCTGCAGAAACGATATATGGCTGTTGCGGGTACGCAGATACTGGAGAATCTGCGCCGGGGAAATCAAGCACCCATTCTGTCTCGCCTGCTTCAGCTGCTTGGCGCGCAACCGCCTCAGCGCGTTTTTGTTCCTCAGCCTTGATCGCCGCTGAGATGGCTTCTAGATCGGAGGAAGGGGTGGCAGGACTCGAGCCAACAGCGTCCGTCGAGAGCCGTGGTCGCTTCGGTGTTTTGCGATTATCTTCGGACGGTGATGCGGGGGCGTTATTAGCAGCTGCGTGGGCGGCGCGTTGCATGAACTGGTGTCATATTGTTAGCTTGTTTTGGATCTTTTATTTTTCTTTCTTAATTCTGAATATTTTCGAGATAACCCGGTCGAGATTTCCACATACTTTCATCGTGAGGAGCCGCGAAGACATTGTCTTCTCTGGCTTTGCGCCAGGCGTCGATGAGCCCGACATGGTGACGACTGTGTGGAATGAGAAGAGATGACTCTCCTCTATGTCAAAATGTAAGTTAATTGATCCAGCCCATCAGAGCACGGCTCTGCTGATGATAACCACGAAAACTTCACAATATCGCATCTCTGATAGGAAGTTCTGAGGGCGGGCAGTTTTTCGCCGCAACAGGCAGGCTGAACCCCGATTGGCTGAGCTTCAGCTCCAGCAAACCTCACTCAACATCACCGGTTCGATCTTCGAACTCTCCCTTCGCTTTCCCCTCGACACAATCCACATCGGGCTGTCGTCCCAGCATACCCAGAGCAACAGACAGCCATGTTCTCATCCGCTCGAAGCCGCATTGCGGCTCTTTCCACACGGTCCGGTTCCTTCGTCCCCCGCGCCGGTTACTCGTCCACGGCTGCCCGGCTCTTACCTGAGATCCAGGCCAACGACCCGACTCCACGACAGCCCAAGCCCAATGTCTCTGTGACCAATGCTACTCCTACCGACGCGGTCGCTCGGGATGCCCCTCTGCAGGAAACGCCTGAGGCGGGAGAGCGTTCTCGCCAGATGCAGGCGCCCAACCGCGCGAACACCTGGGCCAGGGGCCAGCAGCCGAGAGCGCAGGCTATGACTGGTCCTCGCTTCGAGCAGACTATCTTCGAGGCTCAGGTCGGTAATCCTCAATTGATGGTTGAGTTGTGTGCTGGAGTTTCGGGAGGTGTTGAAGAGGGCATAATTTGGAATACACATTGTCCGATTGGTCGATATACAGACAGCTAATATATACCTTCATATACAGCCTCAACCTCTGGCCGCCATCGAGCTCATTCACAAGCAGCCCGTCCGCTGGATGAAGGAGAGAATCGCCGTGTGCGATGGTGGCGGTGGTCCTCTCGGCCACCCTCGGATCTTCATCAACGTTGACAAGCCCCAGATCAACCACTGCACTTACTGCGGTCTTCCTTTCGTATGTGCCACCCTCCATATGACCTTCAGTGAGATGAGAAGTCTAATCATGCATTGCAGGCCCACGAGCATCACCGTGCTTACCTCGAGTCCCTGCCCGAGACCACCTACCCGCTCAAGGCCACCGGCGACCCTGTCGAGGCCAACGAGACTCAGCGCGTCACGGAGAGCGGTTGGGAACAGCGATAAATTCCAATTTCGATCTCATTTCTCTTGGCGTTGATGACCTTGTGAGCTTTTTTATTTCCGCGTCATGCCCGCGAGGGTCCCATGTACAGTTTTCTTTGTATGCAGATGCAGAATCAATAGATGTTGATGAGTAGTGGATTGGTATTCTGACGACGTTGATTGATAGTAAGGCTTTGCTATCTTCTGTAATATCATATATATTTTGTAGAAATAACTATTGCTGGGTATTCATCTCCACAATCAGTCAGCACAACAGGAACTAAGCGCTTCCGATTTATAAACATGAAATGCATCCCCTTTTCTTTCGCCAGCAGGGTTCCTTCGGGATCAATTCACCCTCCTGAGAATAGAAAACCCAAATAAATGACATAATTCATAGGAGGTGCCCCGTCAACCCATCATCTAATCAAGCCTTCTCACCCTGGATTGTCGCAACCACCTTTCTCCAGTGCCTGCTGGTGCGGAACTCGAGGTACCAGATACCCTGCCAAGTACCCGTGTTCAAACGGCCATTGGTGATAGGAATAGTTACAGAGGCGCCGACGAGGGCAGATTTGATGTGTGCCTAAATCACAAACGGCGATTTTGTCAGTCTTTGCGGCCCAGTCCTACCGATCAAGAAGAAGCACTCACCGGCATATCATCCTCTCCCTCCGCACTGTGTCGATAGAGATTCCCCTTCCGGTCCGCCGGCGCAATGCGATCCAGCGCATCGCTCATATCCTCCCTGACATCCTCATCCCAGTTCTCATTCAGCGATAGCGCGCAGCTCGTGTGCTGGATGAACAGGTGCAGAATGCCAACCTTGTAGTTGCGTATCTCTGGCAGTTCAGAGACAACATGGTCGGTGATGAGGTACGAGCCGCGCGAGCGGGAACGGAGGGTGAAAGTCTTCTGGAACCAGGAGGACATGGCTGGTGTTGGATGTGGTTGTGGTTGTGGTTGTTGCTTGTGTGTGGTGCGTGCGGGGATGATAAACTCCGGGAGGAAATAGCTGAGAGTTCCGATGAAGAAGTTGGGGAAGAAGGCGGCGAGGAGGAGGAGTTGGAGAGCGAAGAGTTTGAAGGTTAGAGTTGTCATAAGAGTTTGGAGTTGAAATTGTTAATAATAATTTATTAGAGTTGTCGTGGGAAGAAGAAAGATGGGGTCAGGATGTCGACGTCATTGGACCTCCAAGATTAGAGGAATAAACATAGATTAGATTGGTTGGGCTGATTTCCATATATCTTATTTGATTAAAAATGCCATCCTCTGTAATCGATGCCGCTAATCATGTACTGTCGAGTGTCCCTGTCCATCGCGCCATAAGCACAGTCCTCACTCACCAATGTTGCAACAATGAATTGTCATTTACGCACCCCTTTGACTACAACTATACGAAAGCTGACAGTCACCAAAGACAAACGCTTTTCTCAGAACTTATTTCGCTTTCGAAACCTCTCATCTCGAAGTCCTTCCAGGATTCGACGTAGCCCACACGCTACCTCTGAAGCTTAAGCGGTCACAGGGAGATCACAACGCAGGCGGACGCGACACTGCTACCTGAACATGAAGACTTTTTCCGATATACCAGTGGCCGTTGGCTCTGGGATGAGGAGCGACAGCTTCGTGAAAGATACAAATTCTTCAATGTCAAGGAACTCCAAACCATTTCAGCTAAATGTGTTGGGTCGAACAATTGCGTCTCCATGGTCAAGCTTGCAGAAGGAGGATATAACAAGGCCTTTCGTTTAACCATGGATGATGGGAAGGTTGTGATAGCACGCATCCCTAACCCGAATGCTGGGCCTGCGTTCTATACGACTGCATCAGAAGTCGCTACGATGGAACTAGTGAGTTTGAGGTCCATGTTGTTCTTGAAAACAGTGTTCAGGAAAGGCTCATGTTATCGAACCCTAGGCCCGAACCGTGCTGGATATTCCCATGCCTCGAGTATATGCATGGAGTACGAGCGCTGACAATTCAGTCAGTTCGGAATATATCGTCATGGAAGAGGCTGTAGGAATGCAACTCCAGAACGTGTGGGAGGAGCTGACTCCTGAGTCGAAACTCGAGATTATGAGAGAAATCGTAACCCTAGAGCAAAAAATGATGTCTTTATCATTTTCATAGTAAGTAGCCCCTGTATTTTGCTCCCTGATATGGACACATAAATTGCTTGTGGATTTGTTAGCTATGGCAGTGTATACTTTGCAAGTGACGCCGTCAAAGGCGCAGTACCAGCGAAGATCGTCAATGACGCGCCTGTGGAATTGAAAGAGAAAGTGTCAAGGAAGTTCACTATCGGACCTTGTGTTGATAGGGGCTTTTGGAACAGAGAACGCTCTACAATGAATATCGATCGCGGTCCTTGTATGTTCAAGAATGCCACCATTATATAAATAACTAAAACATCTGAAGGGTCTAGTGCTGTTGACTATGTCACATCTGTAGCCCGTCGGGAGATTGCATGGATTGAGCGTTACGCGGTTCCAAAAGCGACTGATGATCCTCTCTTCGTTTCTGCGGCACAGAATAGCCCAGAGGCTCACACCATGCTCCTAGAAAAGTACCTCAAAATTGCGCCGTATCTTGTAGAGGTCGACCAGGAACTTACTCCTTCGACCTTATGGCATGATGATCTCCATGGCTTAAACATTTTTGTCGACGGCAGTCACATTACTGCTGTCATTGATTGGCAGGGGATATGGGCTGGTCCCCTTTTTTTCCGAATCCGACCTTCTCCGGTAGTAGGTTACCAAGGCCCTCTTTTACTGAAACGTCCCGACAACTTTGAGGAGCTTGATGATGAGAGAAAAGCTCAAATCAAAAGGCAAATTGCCAGATCAACGCTATCACAACTTTAGTTGTTGGAAACAGAGAAACGCAACCCAAAGTTGGCAAAAGCTTTTCAGTTACCTTACGGGAAAACAAGATGCCGTCCGGTGGACTTCGCAGGGGATACATGGGATGATGATATCCTACCGTTTCGGGAGGCACTCATCAAGGTTGAAAGGTAGATAGATACCTTTACGCCGGAAAAGCTTATGAAAATTGAGAGCTGACGGTATATATATCTCAGGAATTGGAAAGAATTAGGAGTTGAAGGAAGTTGCCCGATCCATTTCACTGAGGAAGAGTTAAAGAACCATTTGCAAGACGGGGAGGGATAGAACGAAGTCCAAGACTTCTTTGATCACATCGATGGGCTTGTGAAGAGAGATGGTTGGACAAGCAACGAAACATATATGGAGGCTCTTGAATACTTTTCGGATCTACGAAAGGTGGGCCTTGAGAGCATGACCGGCAAAGAGAGAGAGGAATTCGAGAAAGAGACACGCTGGGCAGAGAAATAAGTATGGTTAGTAGATCCATCTGCTGTGTACTAACCATGCACGAGTAAAGACGTCTAGTACGCCCTTATCTAGATACAAAACTTCCTTCAGGCATCTTTAACCCCTTTCATACCCACCAATATCAATGTGACTCCTGAGATTTAGGCCACTGCGTAGCGAATTAATTCGCAACCGTCGCATCCGCAGTGCTTCCACCCTCTGCCGCTTTAATCGTATCCCTCAACAATTTCAAAGACTCAAATTGATCGTTCCACACCATTCCCGCCAGAATCTCCTGCGCGGAGACCTTCCGGCCATAGAACCGCTCATTCTCATCAGTCCGCTCAACAACAATGGTCCCATCAACTTGCACGCCAGCGTAGAATCCTCTACTTTTCAAATACGTCCATATCGGCGCCTGTCGCTTCACCACCTCCGAGTCCAGAATCCCTCCCATGCCAACGGGTCCCAAGGCCGCACTGACTTCTCCACCGATGGTGCATCGGATCTTCGTAAATGCCTCTAATGCTTCATGGGTATTGATCACCACGACACAGTCGTAGATATCAATCCCAGCCAGGAACCCCAATCCGGCCGTATGTAGTAGGATTCCCGACGGGGCACTCCATTCTCCTATCTCCGGAATTCTCGCCACGAGGACACCACTACCACCGGCACCGCTGAACCACAGACCCGTCCGTAGGGTGGTGAATATCGCCAGTCCTTTCGCGTTTCGAATGACCTCGGTAGGGATTTTCTGGAGAACCTTCTGTTTTCCGTGAGGTTCATTGACGTGCTTTTCCGCCGCCTTGGGATCGTACGGTTTCTCTTTGTCGTGATAGTAGCCGTCTTTGCAGAAGCTGCGGAGGATACGGGCCGCCTTTTCAGCTTCTTTGTCGATAGTCATGGGCCAGAAGGCTTCCGAGCCGAGTTTGTTGCTGAGATGGTTCACGGGCGCGCCGATCTTATCGAGGGCGCTCCATGCTTTGTCGAATCCACGCTTCGAGATGTCTTTGGTTTTTGCCCAGGCGTCTTTGTTGGCCATGGTGGTTGGTTTGGAGGTGACTATAAAGAAAGACTGGATTTTATAGTGAAGATAGCTACAGGTTGGAGAGGGTTGAACGAGTAATTCACAGCGTAGGGATATATCTACTCCAGACTTTCGAGAAACATACAAAACGAGATATTAAATGAAACGGAATAAAAGAAAAGATGTCGCTTATGAATCAGAACAGAACTAAAACAACCCCCAGTTCAGCTCGACAAGAGCCTAACAGGAAGGACGCTGTGAACTGCACCAGCACGACATGAAATTTATGGATGCTCAGCCCCCGCAGAAACGTCATCATCAGTAAGAATCCCGTACTCTTATCCCTCCAGGGTGCCCCTCAAGGCGCTTTATCTGGCTAGGCGATCTATAGTTACCTTGAAGATTAGAGTTAGATAAGCCCGCCTGTATTTCAGCCAAGCCTTCTTGGATCAAAAGATATGATTTTCGATCCTCGTGCTTAGATCTCCATAACCGTGGAACCGAGTTAAAACCATAGAATGCAGCGAAAGCTTAACCTATTCCGTCAAGTCCTGGCAGCATAGATTCGGCATTCTTCACAGGGGAATTTGAAAAACGGTTCAGTTATTTACTTTCCAGGATGCTCTCTCATGGAAAAAATGTAATCGACATACTTTGTAAACAAGAATCTTATGAATACTTTACTGATATTCTCGACGACTGCTCTAGGTTTTTGGTTACCTGTCCAAATTGGGTAGTCACTAACGAACCTGGGACTCTACGGAGCAGAGCAGACAGTAGCCTGTACTTTAGGTGGGTTACTGCTAGCATCTCCCCAATCTGCACTCCCCAAAGCCTTGCCAGCTTCGGTCGAGTTGTCTGATCGGATCTACCACGAGCGTGTTAGTCTGATATCCAAATGGTTTCCACAAAAGGCCGTCTTACATAGTATTGCCTATCAACATAGTACCACCAGTCCTGGCAACGGAACGCGTTATCAGTAGACTGGCTAAGAACGTCATTCCAGCCGGTGTTCCGAGTGTCGAAGAGTGCGTGCTTCGACCATGCCACATAGACCTTAGGGTGGTCATTGTTCTGGACGCCATTAGGAGTTTTAGCATCCCCTTCCTGGATTTCCTCAGTGGTGAGCGTGTTCTGAATATCGCCCCATGCCAAGTTGTGATAGCCGCTGTGAGCGGAAAGGAGAGCACGAGATGGTGCCCACATATTATTGCTATCCTTGGAATGGATAATGATAACCCGTTCCCAGTCGCTGCACAGAATTTCCATGTCAGACACAAACCTAAGGAGAGAACGTCAATTTCTTGCGTACTAGTTATGTCCCGTTTGGATGGCCCCAAATTTCGCTCCATCCTTCTCGTAGAAGAGATTGTAGACGACTCGAATATCAGTGTCGTTACACTTCTTGAACGTGTAGTAGATCGGAAAGGCTGGTCCAGCATTGCCAATGCTAACACCAGGATTGCGGCAATTACACCCTACCTTGGGATACTCGCATTGTGCCCCTGGAGACGTCTGGTGAGCGGAATTGTAGATATCAGACGAGTTGGTAGATCCCCCGAAAGCCCAGGTAGGATAACATGGCGGTTGATTCAGAGCCTGTCCAAAAAACCACATGGGAGCGTACCGATCCGCAAGGTCCATGCCGCCCTCATTGAGGAGATCCTTCATGTCATCGTCGCTAATCTGGGTGACCGCAAAAGCCCCTGCAGCCAGAGCGGCTATGGCGAGAGAGTTCCTGAACAGCATGACGACCGAAACCACTTTCGATAGCCAAGACCTCCGTCGTTGTCCTCAAGGAGGTTCTCCGCTGACCATCCGTTCTTCCATGGCGGGACTCTTGTTGCTTTTAAGAATATATGGGCTAAGATCGTACCTTCCCTGATAGGATGAAGGTGAAATTAAATGGCAAGTAGTAGTATCGTGACATCGCGTCAGCTTAGTCGGAACTGTAAGGATGCATAAGTAGTTAATATAAACGCCATTTTTCACAAAGGTAGATCCCACTGGCCCCTGAAGACTTGTCATAAGCTTAGGCTGCGACTCCGCTGGGGACGAACGTAACCAATTTACCCGTGCTCGGTCTCAGGAACCGCCGCTCTCTAGGGAGAAAATGGCATTAAATAGCTAGGTAGTATTCCTTCTAGTTCTCCGCGTTATCTTCAGAAGCCACATAATACTGTTTGCATCACTACTCTAGAGAGGAATGTTGCCTAGCTAGTAAATTGATATACGATTCGATAAATTTGAAGAAAAGGCCAATGATCACTGTTGATCTCGCGGTGACATTTGCACCGTGTTTGTATGCAGATAAGTTTACCCTTTTTTCACTGTAATTGTGGAATGGCTGTCGAATCCCAGGGCACGGAGGCATAGCAACTGTATTGACTATCTGATATGACAGATCACCTATGCAGGTAACCTCCTGGCGCCGACAATGGCTCAGGATATGGAATCAAAGATCTTCTTTATCAGATATTCTATTAAGTATAAATAAGCGTGTATATAGTACAAATATGTTCTTTCCTATCATATCGTCTCCCGGTGGACATTTCAGCCACCCATCAAGTCCGTATCCTTTAAAGCATCAATGGATTGCTATTCGTGTCATTGTCGACACCATAAACAACGTCAATTAACGTAAACACATGTCCGAATCTCAACTTTCATAGCTTGTTACCATGATCGTCTAGTAACTCACTTTCCTTGTCTAATCCGGACCATTTTGGCTTGCCGTCTGTAATCTCAACCACACGTTTACTGTAGAAGATGTGACAACTGAGGACCCTGTTAGCTCTTCCGACCAATGCACCATGGTCGAGGACCTTGTCGATGGATGGCTACTTACTTAACATCGAACACCTTTCTCTGTTCTCTCTGCTCCTCATCTGTCGGCCCGAAATCGATTAACTCTGGGAAGAGCAAAATGACACGGCGGCCTTCATCCATAATTGGTGTTCGACAGAACGAACAGGAAACTTTTGTCGGAGTCTGGTAATCACGGCTCTTTTCACCAGAAGCATAGAAACATAGTCCCTGGGAGCCCTTGGTCAAGAGCATGTCCTCCTTGTGGAAGATAGCGGCCCATTGGAAGGGTGCACCTATGTCGACGGGTTACTCTATGTATTTGTGAGTCCGCGAAGGTCAGAACGAACCATGCATAATCTGGCATCCTCGACAATGGCAGAACTTTGAAGAAAGCGGCTTCTCCCTGTTCAGCATATACGTGACCTGCCCGCATTGGCAACTACCTCGCCATTTCACATCACCAAACTCTTTCATGGATCGGAGCGCATAAGGAGGACGGTGTTTCCATTCTTCTTTCCCATCAATTGGGTCCTCTGTGACTGTATTTGTGTATGCCGGCTTCGGGAGCAGTTGCGGGTCTAGGGATGTAGGGACGTCATCGGCCATCTTCGCTAGAGTCGTGTAAAACTTATGAACGCGCTGGAGGAGAAAAGACCTCTGTACCGTCAGACCGGAAAGTTTGCTATGAGCGAAATAATGAAGCGATTACGAGAGAGCGGTCACAGTTACTGTGGCTCGCGGATGAGCAACGGTAGTACAGGATGGCAATCAGACGGTGGGTTGCAGGACGGGCACACCGAGGAAACATCAAGAAGCGAGTGAGATAGTTAACTGGTCCATCTCTCACATTGAAGAGGCCTGTGGCTGCTTATTCAAAGCCAAACTGCTTTCTATCCTCTCTAAGCTGATGCAGTGTGGCCGATGGTGGAATTATTGTTTGTTCTTACCCATGATGTCATGGCGATGTATCCAGTGGAGCGAAGAGACGTTGGAGAACTACCTAGGTACCAGGGCAAAAAAACGGTAAGCCAGCACGTGGACCTGAGCTGGATTGTGGTTTCTGAACCAAATCAGAAATGGAGGAGTTCTGTTTAGGTAGATTTGCCCATACCCGTCGCCGTCGGTTATTTCTGAACAGTCTTGGTGGAGTAAACATCAGGTATCAAAACCCTTGAAGGCGATAATGTCCTAGCTCCAGTAAGTATGATGAGAGATCGGAGATGTCCATGAGAATAAACTGATTTCTCTCAGGCGATAGCTACAAAGCACCAACTGTTCGACTTGATCATATCTTAGCAGGTTTAACTGTGCCATATGTACCCAGGGATACTCTAGTGACAAGTATTATAAAAACAGGGATATTGGTTAAAATGGAGCTACATCCCAGTTAGAATCAGAGTGAACGACCTGTGCTAGAGTACTACGTACCTGAGAGTTGGAGATATTGTGGATTCCAGCAAACTGCTTTGTGGCCCACACAGAATGTGATCTCCGCATCACCGGCGACACAAACGCCACCAACAGGTTGTAACATCAAATAACAGCCAACAAACGACAAATATGCTTCTTGGCGGACATGATCGCCAGTGATAGATTCCCATACGCGCCGAGATGTTGGACTGCAACTTGGCGGAGATCGAAAATCATCATTCAGCTATTCTGGAGCCTCAAATGCCGTTCGACAGGCGGGGCCGTTTTCCGTGAAACATCCTGGTTGCTCAGGGGTGGTTAGGAGCGCGATAAATATAGCTAGCAATCAAAAGGAGATGCGCTTTCTGTGTATCCTCATCTGCAGGAGCCTGGCGGGAACAGAGTCTTGGATAGGGAGAGATCACTGATTTATCGTCGCGACCCCCGTCGCAGCGCAGCAGCAGTGAAATACCAGCACCAGGTATCAGACTTCTTCCATACTGTCCGGGTCAGATTGTGGCAGAGTGTAGTGAGCGCTCTCTCTTGTTCGCCATGAAGCTTTTCATGCATATTCGTTCGCGTTCGAAGAACCTGAACAGTGCAGGGAAGGACCCCAAAGATGAGCGACACAATCCCAAGGCGAATCGCGACTCTCCTCTACGTTACGGCGATGACTTCACGAAGCGTCTTCCACGCGAAATCCTTAGCAGGATTTTTGCGGAGGTTTGTCCGCACGTACTGGATGACAGCTACCGCTCGTCTGAAGAGTCGACGGCCGATGGCTGCATGCTCTGCGATATGCGCGATCTGGCGCATTGCGCGTTGGTCTGCAAGCGATGGCTCTCTTGCGCACAACCATTGCTGTATGCACCATCACCACATCCATTCATCAGATATCTCAGACTAACTGATCCTTCGTCCAGATATCAACATGTCCGCATCGATCCGGTCCACTATTGCGAGCTGGAGGTGGTGCTATCCGCAAAGCGCAAACGGCACTCGTGGTTTGACCGCAACGGCGTGCCTATCGACGCCCCAAAAGTTCGATTGGCGCTTTTCATGAGGACAGTTAGAGAATCTCAGGTATTGGCAGATATGGTGCTATCCTTGAGAATCCCATACATGACGAGGGAGGCTAACAAGCCGGATCTCGCGCGGACTGTATCAGTGCTCCCTAATCTCCGTTATGTGGATCTGCCGGCTGGCTTCTTCAGCGATGAGCTGTCGTCACGACCATTAAAGCAGGAGCTCATGGCTCGATGTCCGGATATCCGGAGGATGAGATATGCACAGGGTTCGGAGGGCAGCTTCTCACGCATCCCGCGCTCACGGGTCTGGAGGAGTCTCGAAGTTCTTGAATTGTCGGAGTTGCAAGTGCAGCCCATTACACTGCGCTGGGCACTCAATTCCTCCTCCATGCTCCGCGATTTGAAGATGGAGGATTTTCCTTGGTTGGACGATACCATCTTTGCTTCTGCGTCATCCGTGCCATCGTTTCCACCAATTCAGCGATTGACGCTCAAGCGCATCCCTAAAATTACGGCAAACGGGCTTGCTACGTATCTCTCAATGCCTCAGAATCGCGAAGCCCTGACCCATCTCACGATATCCCGCACCGGTATACTTCCCCAATCATTACATGTCATCCTCTCCGCAGCGCCCTACCTCCAGTCACTCTCCATTATCCAGGGAGTGTCACACCCTTTCCCGATCGAAAGTGTGCCGTCACTTTCATCAAAGTCTTTGCGCCTGTTGCACTACGAGATCACATATGCAGGCTGTCTATCGGGCCACATGTCTGTGGCCAGCTCATATTACACCTACCTGATATCCTCTCTCATGTCAAGCTCTCTACCTGCTCTTCAGGACCTATATGTTCGTGATGCAGACTTCCCCGACACTCTTCTCATGGCTCCTCCCCCGCGGATCTTTGGTGGCGGTGAAGACGGCCCTCGAACGTTCAGTATGGGTCTGAATCAACCACTCAACATATACAGCAAGGGTAAGGATGAACTGGAATGGAACTTCACTCCCTATGAACCTCCTTCGGCAAGGGGAAAACGTGATAGCACCACACGACCGGTGAGTTTTTATGGAGCCCAACTCAGCCCATCATGGGGTGGTCAGGCACGAAGGAGTGTCCTTGTTGGAAACGGCTTCGGTGGATTTCTGGCTGTCCCTGTTGACGATGGACGGCCAAAAAGTAGTGGTGGATGGAAACGCGAGAGCAGACAGGATCTGTGGCGATGATGAACCACAGCCTTTACCATTGTAGTTACTGGTTGCTGCTACCCTCATCTGGGACCACGTCATCGAGGAGGGAAAGCAGTGTAGGATAGGAGGGGCATATGCTGTACGAATGTAACGACTTAACTATACCCAGACTTTACTTTATCTTTCGGGCAATATCAAAATTTATTTTTTAACTGTTTCGCACATAGTAACTAAAATCCATGCATCCTTTTCGAATCCGTAATCGTTTCTTCCACACTAAATTCAACCTCGAATAAAGCCCTGTACTGATTATTGTTAAATGTGCTCTTTCTGCAAA
The DNA here is from genome assembly GCA_029606305.1 of Paecilomyces fulvus. Taxonomy (NCBI): domain Eukaryota; kingdom Fungi; phylum Ascomycota; class Eurotiomycetes; order Eurotiales; family Thermoascaceae; genus Paecilomyces; species Paecilomyces fulvus. Next base: position 354,448 of record JAPVCG010000034.1, read on the forward strand.
CATTCTGAATACAATAACATACTCCAACTCCCTGCCTAGTCTATTGGGAGAGTCTTAACTTTCTACTGGCATTACCTTTATAAAAGGACGGAACCCTCCTCAAAATCTGACAACAATGGATGCTGGCACTAGCCTCAGCCATTCTAAGAAAACAGATTGATGGCAGTGGTAAAGATATCAATACTTATTTCAAGGGGCTTCCCGATGAACATGCTGTTCTGGTGGTTTTATCCTTCACGATGTCTCCAGTCAATGCAGTGACTGGGGATACTGTCATATTGTTGACTCAGGGCTCCCTTTAAAAGATCTTTATGTCCCTTATTATCTATTCTCCCACTTCTGTCTCTGGACCTTGGTTGATCAGTTGTCTTTCTATTATTTCAATACTGCTATCTTTACGATGGATGAATATGCGAGTTTTGCAATCTGGTCAGACCACTCTCGAGCTCCTGGAGCTCCTCCTGTCTTTGTCCCTCAGCCTCCCGATTCATACGAATATGCTTACATATCTTCGGCGGCATACATTGCGATTTCTATAATGCGGACTCGAGAATGTCAGGAAGCCATGACTAGGGTCGCCCTTGACTTTGACCACACCGCTTTACGTGGCAGACGATTCCGTGGAAGTGTAGATCAGGCTCGACGGAGAGTGAGACAGTTTGTGGACAAGGTCACCGAGAGATTCCCGCTTATAGTCATAACTCCAGGTCTACTACAACAAGAAGGGGCGCTCGGAATGCAGTGGAGGCGGCCCTGGAATGGGCATCTGGACGAATTTGACCCAAGGCCACAAACCGTATCTCTAGACGGCACTGTAAGCATCACCTCCAATCCACCATCACGATTGAGTCATTCTAAATTACTCCAGAATGTTGGCAAAATGATATCTTCTTCGAACAGACCTAGGCAACTTCGTCTGTGGATTTTCTTCACATCCACCATACTTCTACATGAGGTTGCAGGGCATTTGTTGATCACCTGGCTTGGGTATGGAGCCATAACTACGCCTGTGATCATGAATGTGCCATGTTTTCAGCCCGAGGGACCTGAGATCGCGAGGGAGGCACCTCGTGGTGAATCTGCTCGGGTTCTGGAGGCGCTTCTCTTCGGCGGAACCCCTGAGTACGTTAGGGATCCGACACGACCAGAAGATCATGTAAGTGAACACCAACCCATTCGGATAGAGCCTTATTCATGAAATTCTCTGAAGCCAGGCAAACTTGTTCTCCTTTATGGAGACAATCGCGCGCGCGGTATCCCGCCCTCAGTGGTTGACGCGTTTCTCTCAAGAAGTATGTCCGCAACACGTTATTGTTTCTAAATCTGACAACAGCATCAAGGATTTATTTTTCCATTGCCAACAAGGGGCCCAGAATTTTCACCAGAGTCTCTTGGGCAGTATCTTTCCCTGCCACGCCATTGTCGACACGAGTGGCCGCCTGAACACCTCCGTGAGTTCGAGCGCATGTCCCGAGGGGCTTTTGACGGCCATAGGGTTCGCGTATCAGATCTTGCCAGAATTCCCTTTCATCAAGCTGTCCGCTTAGGATTGATTAGGCGTTAGTGTCAGATCCGATTTTGATATCTAGCACATTTTCTCTGTGCGAGCAGTTCCACAATACATCCTGCGAGTTTGATAACTAGGTCATTGGCGTTCCATATTTGAGAGTAAATGAAATGAGATAGAATCTTGGAAGTCCTTTTAAAATTATTAAACTACTGATAGGCTTTCTGAACAGTAGGTTTACTCGTGACTAGACAATATGCTGATCACATGGAGATCTTTAACTTCTTCTTTGGACGGTAGTCCTATCCTAGTGTTTCACCAGCCCTATGTACCTAAGGCAGTACACATCATTACTTTGTCCGTGCAATAATAATAATAATAATAAAACTGTATGACACAACTATTTCCCCATCGACCTCTATTTCTAGACCAAGAAAAGCTATTGCTGCCTCCCCATTTGGCTCGAGCGCTTAATACGAGGATCATCGCTAGCAGTGAGCCATCAAACCTTGTTTGCTACGTCTTTGGGGGCCGTTCCTCTGGGGTTTGCCTTATTCGGAATACAATGACGATCGGGACTTAAACTAAGACCAATCGATAATTTCGTCTCACGTCAGCCCTGATCTTGATAACTACCTGACTGTCCGTTCAGATTCGGCTCTCCCGCAATTAAATTCATCATCCGAGCTCCCATTAAAGTATCATCTACGATCTTCCTTGGAGCAATTTTTCCTGCGAACAAAGAACCCGGCCATCGAAATGGGTATCTTCTCAAGGAAACCAGTGACGCCGGCAACCGTCCCAACGGATGAAATTATTCCGCTGCATTTCTGGGACGATCAGCAATATGCGAGAGGGATTGTTATAGATTGCACATTCTGCTTTGACGATGTGATGGACACTGAGAAGATCCGTCTGGCGTTTGAGCGGTTGCTAGAAATTGGAGACTGGAGAAAGCTTGGAGCGCGATTACGTCTTAACGCAAGTGACATTTTCTTTATATAGCTTGGTATATCCTTTTTTTTTCTCCGGTCTCCATTGACAACAGTTCAGCGCGCTGGGAAACTCGAATATCACGTCCCCCAGTCGTATAATGACAAGCGCCCGGGCTTCATCTACACGACTGCGGGACATGATATCAGCATCAACGACCATCCTGTATCTTTACTGCTACCGAAGACCACCAATCGTCCCTCAGTATTCGACGATACTGACATCAGTCAATTTACCCGCAGTTCCAACTCTCCCAAAGTGCTAGACGACTGGATCTACACCGACAGACCTCAACTATCTATCCATGTTCTAACATTCAAAGATGCAACGCTGATCACAGTAACCTGGTTACATACTCTAATGGATGCAGTGGGTCTGTCAGGATTATTCAAAGCGTGGACAGCTGTCCTTCGCAGACGAGAAGAGGAAGTCCCACGTTTTCACGGCTTCCACAGAGATCCACTGACCGTCTTGACCGAGAAGTCGTCGACGAAGACAGCGGAGAACTATGTACTAGCTATCCTGGTGATCTCGGGATGGGCATTGTTACTCTTTGCAGTTCGATTTTTCTTCGATATATTCTGGTACCCGAAGGATGAGCAGCGATTGCTTTTTTTACCGGGACAGTACCTTCACCAATTAAGAGAGGAGGCTCTCGAAGACCTATCCATTACGGACATGGAGGGTTCACAAAAACCGTTTATTAGCGAAAGCGACGTCCTTCTCTCGTGGTTATCTCGAACAATGCTCTCGGAGCTCAAAGTATCCCCAAACAGAACGGTGACGTTGCACAACGTATTCGACGCAAGATCCATTTTAGGTGAAGACATCATTCCCTCGGATAGTGTCTATATAGGCAACATCACGATCCCTTCATATACTTGTATTCAAGTCCAGCACATTCTACAGAACCCCTTGGGTTATCTTGCGTTGCGACTTCGTCGTTCCCTGGAGCAGCAAAGGACAAGGGAACAGGTAGCGGCTTTCAGCAGGGTTAAGAAACAGGCGGTGGAGAAGACCGGGAATGCAGCACCTATTGGAGACTCCGGCATGGTCATGCTTAGCTGTTCTAACTGGCATAAGGCCAGGTTCTTTGAGATCGACTTCTCTGCTGCGGTTGTCTCCCCCGGTGTCCCACTTGCAGGAAGGGCTAATAAAGCTGGAAAACCATCCTATATCACTCCAATGAGCTATGAGCATAACTTCTCGATGCGGAATATTGTTGCCGTCCACGGGAAGGATCATGCAGGAAACTGGTGGCTGAGAGTGAGAATGCGAAGAGAGGCATGGCCAGCTTTTCAGCAGCAGTTTGAGCGAATTGGGATTGATAAAGGTCTCTAGATTCTATCCAGGGCAGGTTACTTCGTAACAATGTGACAGAGTTTAGGCAGACTGGATAGAACTCTCAATCCTTATTTACCTAATTACTAGATCACCGAGGGCTCAGAGACAATTGAATGTCAATAGATAAACGCAATGCCCGCGGAGGAACCGACAACCACTCTCAATGGGACCATCACATTTATTTTCTCTGCTAGTGGTTTGAAGGTGGAGGAGCTGTCTTCCAGGAAATTTTAGATTCCAGTCAAAAACAAACATCTCGATAAAGCACCGGTTGCACATGGAGTACACGCTTGAGCTCCAGAGACAGGCTTTGTTTGTCAGCTACAGCTGATTCTGGGACCAACAATCTTCACTCTCCCCACTCCCGATTGAGTGGTCGGTAATTCCCATCAAAAGTGGGGAGCGATATTCCACTCTCAGAAGTGTATACGAGCTTTGCATTACCTCGATTACATTGTCTACAAGACGTCAAATGTCCATTCTATTCAATAGTTTATGATAAGATGTGTGGTATTTCTGAGTAAGCGAGGTTCCAAATAGCAAAATAGTTATGTGGTTATGCGAATCCTTGTCACCCTAACTTCAAACATGATACCCATAAGGATCTGTAAAATATTGGCGTGGCACAGAAGGCGAAGAAGAAAATGGTCGAAGATATTCAACTACTTCATAGTGTCCACTGCTTTCTGCAAGTTCAATTGCAAGTTTTCTTCTGGCATCTGGTATCAAAGGATCTGCACCCCTTTCAATTAGATGCTTTACAACATCCAGCCTCCCAAAATCTGCAGCTTTATGTAATGGTGTTCCAAGGCCAAAAGCCTTCATCATCATATATGCCTTAAGACGATTTTGGTACATAATATTATTGATAGGTGCACCATGGTCTAGAAGAAAGTCAATGACCTCAAGGCAGTCACTATGCTTTCTTAAGACAGCATGGTGAAGAAGTTGTCCATGCTGTGTACTTCCGCCATGCTCAAATAGAAGTTTGATGATTTTAAATGGAGCCCTTGCGACAGCAAATGAAAGAGGAGTAAGATCTAATATAGAAGCTTCAGCATCAGGCTGAGCACCATGATCAAGAAACCATATTGTAAGATCTTCATCCTCAATAGCACCTAGATGGTGTAAGCCAATAGTGTCATTCAGATGGAAATGAGACATACTGTAAAGCAGGAGGTTCATCCCAATGCATAGGTGTATTGATATCCCATCCATGATCAAGGAGCAATTGAAGCACTGGGTATAATTTCATTTTTGTTGCAACTGCAAAGTCCATGTCTGTTATATCCACACCTTGAGAAAGCAGGTACAATACAACAGAAGCATGTCCATTCTCAATTGCCACATGAAAGCAATCATGAAGGCGGCATTTAAACTGAGAGTTGTAAGACTTTTGCCTTAATTGCTCAATGGCGTCTTTAACAGCAGCTAGATCTCCAGCTGCACTTTGTAGCTTGACTTCCTCAAATTCTGGAGGCGTTGAAGGCCTCTCGAAAGTTGGGTCCGAGGCCGTAGGGACATCACCAATGATCAAGTGTGTGATGTCCATTCTTGAAGTAAAAGAAAAATATCTCCTCCAGGCTCTCGAAGTGTAGAAAGCTGATCTGACACACACTTGGTCGACGGATTATCCCATGACCTAGTGGGGCATTATATCGTGATCAGGATCGGTGGATACACGTGACATAGATACCAAACATGGAAAAGGGAAAAAGGCTCTGCATGACACTAGAGACAGGCGGCAAAGTTATGGGGTTCTTATTGGTAAACTTGTAAATTACTCAGCATCCAGGGAACCAAAAATTCCTGATTCTGAATTTCAGTTGCTTTCGAAACTTGAAAGTACCCACCCCTACATGATGACGCAGTACTATTCTATGAATGGTCAGCTACTGCTGCCAAAGTATTTTCTTTGACTGGATGATTCCAGTGAGTTCTTATCCTTTTTGGGAGAGTTGCAGAGGCTCCTCATTATGCCCCATGCTATCCTTCGACTGGGTCCCTTGAACCTTTGTACCAGAGCGCTTAGATGAGATTCCCTACTGGCTTATCAATTCACCTTTTAGAGATAAATATAGGACCTCTATGGAACACATGAGATTTCGAAGGTAAGTCAACAGGAAAGATTACATCTAACCAATCCATGCTTAAGTTTTATATAGATTGCGCGCTCTAGCCGTCATTTCTAGTTAGGTCCTATATAGCATACCTCACCAATACTAATCCGCAACGGGATTCCTTCCCTCCAAGCTCAAAAGATATCCTGTTGCTCCTCCACAAGTGAAAGCAAAGTTGATGCAAGGTTCAAAGATAATTTCCAATGAGAGATGCGCTGCAACAAGTTGATGATTTTGAACACCTGAGTGGACGCATTTCGTCCTTGCTGAGTGTTACTAATCTCCTCCTCAAAAACCTGAGATCCATCTATCCCAAGCAAGAGAAACTCTTGGAGCTGAAACTGATGCTGGGTGGGGGCTGTAGTCAATACGCCGTTGCCGCCAAACTGCCCAAAGCAGAACCAGATAATTCCACATTGGTACAGACACGTTGGAACGTGAAGAGAAGATTCGCTCCCAATGGACATCGACTCAAAATTTCTTCGAATGCAGACAGCATGTAAAAGGCTTCTTTTTGCATCACTCGATTTGGCCCATTCTCGAGCGTATTCGAGGGCCTCCTGGCCCGCATCACGCCCTTCCCGTCCGCAGGCACGCTCGAGGGTGTCCAAATTAGCATACAACATTATAAAAATGGAGTGCCAGAGCATCATCAAGGCGAAGGCCTGGGACTTCCCAGAAACAAGGCTCGATTGATAGGTCTTGTACCATAGCATCAGCAACTCCTGGCATTTCTGTGCCGTGTTTGGTGCGAACGTAGCAGTATCGAAGGATTCGCAGGCTAGAGCACTGATCGACTCTAGCATGGCACACTGTTCGAACTCGCTCGCCCCTTCAGGGATTCTCATTGTCTCTAAACCGCTCGGGATCAGGCTTGGCGGTTGCTTGTGCCTAGTGGCCAGATATTTGTCCTGAAGGATTAGATTCTTCCACGCTGCCGCGTTCGGCGCAGCAAAGAGGTCATTTGAGGATAGAACCGGCAAACGCTCAATGGTAGGGCGCAAGGTCGCTTCGTGTCGATGAAGTTTAGCCAGCTCGGCGTCATGTATATAGATGCCGAGCATGATTCTGCCGAGATTCAATCCTTCTGTCCGGTCTAGGAATATCCAAGTGAGAAAAGTCTCCTACCTTTTCCTTTCTTCTCTAGTGGCCCAATCCCTCCAGGCAGTCTCCAAGGCATCACCATCTAGATTACTGACGTCGCACTGTGATTCCTCCATGCGGAATAGTTTGGCTCTGCGAGCACACTGGACAGAAATCAGCATATTTCCCCTCGTGCCCGTTAGAGGAATGAGGGGGCGGGTATCTTTAAGAGGACTGACCGCTATTATACTTCCATGAAAAACTTCAATGCCAACAAGATCTTTAGGTCTCTGAAGGGGAGGCAGAGTTAGTCACAGAGCATAGAACTAGCTCATTGATAAGAGATAAGGGGCATACGCCAACAAGGAGGCCAAACGTCTGTCCTATAAGGGCCGACTGAATACCAACAATGCACGAATCCGGACAATGTGTAACCGTTATATCCCACTAGAACCCATTGTCAATCTCCAGTTTGCTTTCCAAGAGGGTCGATTTGATTATACCGAAGACAGAACGGCCTTCTGAAGTCTCTCAAACATACTAACTCCATAGTTGATCGCTCGCGGGGAACCGAGAAACAGACTCCCAACTGAGCAAATTGACAGGAGAAGAATAGAGTTACGCTTACATGGGTAAAAAGATGACTCGTGAATAACAGGGAAGATGGGATGGAAATGTGCAAAGTACGCTTGCAGACAAAGATGCTACGCGCACAGAGACAGCGTGTCAGTCGTTACTCCTCTACGTGGTCAGACTGTTCAGGCAGAAGGGGAAAAGGGCAAAGCGTACTAGAAACTTTAAGTGGTCGAGGGAAGGAACCCCGTCTGGACGCGCTGCTGGAGGCGTTCAGTTAGCTCTTGGCGGTATGATTCATCAATCTGGTTACTGTCGAGCGAAGGGTTGGGGGTTGCTTTGTCGGAAGGCGTCCTTTCACAATATGTGTGTGCCATTTTCGTCTGATTATCTCCCTGCCTGATGTGAGATTTCCGTCCGCGGCTTGGTGGGCCTCTTTTGAAGACTGATTAATGGGTTGCTCATGCACAGCTGTGTCGTTAATGACCCAGCCATCTCCAGTGGTGGCTTGAAGTAAGGTTGAGTTGACAGCGCCTAAGTCAAATCATCGTCCATCAGCCAAGAAACCCACCTTGTTTCAAGCTCGGCATCTGATATATGAAAAGGATTCACAGTGCTCTGGCCCTGAGGTTCTTCACTTGGATTTGCTCCGATGGGACAGGGGTATGTGCCACTAAATTCGGTCCCCTCTACGGGCATAGTAGTCGTCTCAACTCCTTCCGAAGAGGCATTTAACGATTCGCCTGTGGTGATTATACTATCCATAGAGGATGACGATAATGATGGCACTGGAAGTTCCAAAGTCACATCATCATTGCCCGTCCCGGACACAGTCACCGGCGTTGGAGACGGGAATCTCTCGTGTCTTTCATGTCAACAATGGGATGCTGCCTTGAAAGTTCCTGCATCATATGTTGACCAGCCATTGAAGAACTGTGTGACATGTGTTGCCCCCGCCCCTCTTCCCCGAGGCAATGGGACCTGACATGTCGTAGCAGTGTGTCTCTAAAGAAAAAAAAAAAAAAAGAAAAGAAATTAACACATCTTGACATAGACTCCTCTTGGGAAACACCCTATTAGATAATAAAAACTATGTATGACCCATCACTCACTGTCTGGTGTAAACGCGTCCGCAGTCTGAGCACTGAAAAGGCTTCTCCTTTGTGTGGGATCTATAATGTCGTGACAAATGCTCTGCCTTGCTGAACGCCTTGAAGCATATTGGACACACCCGTTCTTCCTTCGACGTCTTGGGACGTCGACGACCTGTTGCTCGAGACCTTGAAATGACATGCATGTTTTCTTTTCCACTGAATCAGGAGAGATGACCAGAACACACCGTGTTTTCAACGGAGGGAGATGGGGCGGATTTTCTTGGAGAGGATGATGCTGAACATGAGTGCTTGGTTGATTGATCTATCTATCATCCTAGCTACAAGGTTGAGGTTGTAGACCTCATGCAATGCGCTAAGCTAAACTAGGGCAGCTAGGTGAGCTGTGACCTCCAACAGATTTAGCGTATCTACTCCATTCCCTGTGCCCTTCTTAAAGATATGAAAGCCATCTATTGTAGATAGTCACAACCAGATCACGGCGATCTCCATGAAACTATAGACGATGGAGAGCATTCCTAAGGAAACAGGATCTCATTCTTGATACTCGCCACTCCATCCACCTCCACCTCTACCGTATCGCCGGCCTTCAAGAACTCCTTGGAAAAGAATCCCACGCCCGACGGAGTGCCTGTCATGATCACTGTACCCTGGCGCAAGGTCATCCCCCGGGAGAGATGGCTGACAATCTGGCGAACGCTCCAGATCATATCACCTGTACTCGTCTCCTGCTTCACAACCCCATTGACCCTGGTTAGGAGACGTAGCTTCTGGGGATCAGGGATCTCCTTTGCCGCAACAATCGTGTGTCCAATCGGTCCAAATTGATCAAATGATTTGGAGTAGCCGAACTGCATCCCCGATGCCTCGGGCACCTGAAAATTCCGCGCGGACAGGTCGTTGCCCGCGGTATAGCCGAGGACGTAATCCAGAGCATCCTCTTCCGAGACATTCTTTGCATCGCGGCCAATGACCACAGTCAACTCACCCTCATAATCGAGCATTTCGCGGGCGTCGGGATGGACGTCGATCGCATCGTGAGGACCGGCAAGTGCATCGGCCGGCTTGGTGAAAATGGGAGGGTATTTGGGCACATTCAGCTATTTATGTCTTAGGTCAGCCACTAGTGAATGACTAGAGTTGGAAGAGCAGCCAGAGAGTGCGTACATTAGCTTCATTTGCGTGCTGTTGATAGTTTAATCCAACAAGTATGATGATCGGGGTGCGCTCGATTGGGCAGAGAAGCTAAAGAAAAGAGGAAGGCTCAGTAACAGTGTACACGGTACGTATATTGATAGGATAGTGACCGACCTTGTTCACTTGCACAACCTCATCTGTAGGCGTCAGGTCACCAAAGGGATCGCCGCTAAGTCGTCTGACGGTATATGCTTCCCCATTCACACTGATAAGGTCTCCGTAGGAGATACGATTTCCTGAAGCGAAGCGAACCAATCTCTTGAAGGCCATTGTGAAGGGTAAGTGGCAATTAGGATGAATTGATTGGTCTCAGAAGGGAATGAATCTGAGATTCTTGAGGTCACAGGTGGAACTTTTTATCGACAAGATTGTATATACCTATGTAAGTTCAGACATCATACGCATGGCGGCGTTTCCTGAGGGAGCTGGGAGAATAGGTTCCACATTACGCCCGAGGGACATTGTGGGGATAATTCTCATGGGACCTATATACATTGGATTGTCGCCGTGGGCCCTTGTGTGCATACAAGGAGTCCCGCCAGTATACTTAAGGTTCGCAAAATCCTCCTCTGTAAACAGGCAACGAACTGGGAAAATTCATTGATTATTACTCTCTTTTGAAAATCAGGCAAATCAATTCTACTCCCTCTTAATCTGATTTTCAAAACACCTATCTCAACTATGGCAATGAGAGAAACCGGGGTCATGGCCAACCATGGGGCTTCTGTTCCTGACGTGAGCGCCACCCCAGAACGAGTGTCCCAGGCAAGCTGGCTGAAGGAGAGGAATGTCAAAGCAGGAGACCGTGTTCATTTGACTAGGTTATCTCATATTCGTTATCAGCATCCAGACTTGGATGCGATTCATCAATTCATGCTCGGTTTGTCTCTCCCTATCCCACTTCCGCACCTGGGCGCCCTGAAGATGAGCTGAGTGAATTTTCCAGATTTTGGCTTAGAGGTGGCAAAGAGAACGGCGGATGAGATCTGGTTCCGAGGCTACGGTCTCGATCAGTATGTTTACTATGCGAAGAGAGGACCAAAGAAGTTTTTGGGAGGTGTGTTCGCGGTCGACTCTGTGGAGGAACTCGAAAAGTAAGACGGTTCCATTTACGGCAATCGAAAGTGATATGAAAATTGTGCTGATTCCCTGCAAACTCATAGAGCCTCGAAACTCCCTGGGGCGTCCGCAACCAAGGAACTCTCCGATGCTCCAGGAGGAGGCCAGATGGTCACCATCACAGACCCTGAAGGCTTTCCCTTCAATGTCATCTATGGCCAGAAGTCAAGGCCAATGGTGTCCACTGCCGGTCCTTCAGAAAGGTTGATCTACAATTATCCGGACGAGAAGCGGAGGGTCCGTCAATTCAATCGTTTTAAACCCGGTCCGGCGGCTGTGCACAAGGTACGTCCATTAATCTTGTCGATATCCTTGGATATTCCTGGACTAATAGTTTCCCGTTCAATCGTATCTAGTTGGGTCATTTCGGTTACTGCACTCAGCGCTTCGAGGAACAGCTCCATTTCTACACCTCAAATTTCAACATCGTGCCAACAGATCTGCTTTATATGGAAAAGGATGGCCAACGAATCAATGTAGCCGCCTTTGCTCACCTCGATCTGGGTCAGATGCATACGGATCACCATTCTTTCTTCCTCAGCGCCAACCCTGCGAGCTTCCACGTTCACCACTGTTCTTTTGAAGTCTTTGATTATGACACCCAACAGTTGGGTCATCAATGGCTCTCCAGAAAAGGATATCGACCCGTTTGGGGCGTTGGGCGACATATTCTTGGATCGCAGATTTTTGACTACTGGTGGGATCCTACTGGAAACATTGTGGAGCATTACGCAGATGGCGATCTCATCAACGAAGATACTCCCATTGGGATCATCCCGGCAGGCCACGAGTCTTTGGCGGTCTGGGGGCCCGAGGTTCCACAGGTCTTCCTGCAGTGAAGCCGTACTCAGGCAACATCACTAGACCAGGCTTCCCTCTTGCTTGTTCTTTCCGTTCCTCCTTTGTGAAGATTGGCCAACTGCTTCAGAATGTATGTAAACCTGAATCCATGAGAAAATATTGAATGTAATTTAGCATTACAATACCTGATATAGTCTTTATAAAGCTGCCTGACTATTCAGCTGCTGCGTGGAACTCATGATAGCAGGTCGCTTATTCTCCTAAACAGTCAAGTATCTCTACGTGCACTTTGAAACGGTCTGGACTACAAATTCATTGAACCTGAATTGCCATGTCGGCCTGACTATGTCTTATTCTTCCTTTGCGTGTTCGCCCTCGGCTGATATGCGGGTGTGTATTCATTTATCTTGAATCACGTAACTGTTGAAATATTCCACTTTAGTACGGCCTTGAGTGAGTCTCTGCATATCTAAGCCTGTCAAAAAAAAGCGATACTGGATAAGGACGGTCAATCCCTGAATTGTGCATAACTATGTCTTCTGTCTGAGAATATATTACTCCCAGCTAAAATTATGTGTAAGGACAAATTATAACCGTACGATGGTATGTACTTACATATGCTCAAATTGATAAACCCTTAGTTATTCTATGCTGCATTCAGGCATTGTCCAATCAAAATGCTATCTATGGCTTCATCATGACTGGCATAAGGGATTGAGGTGAAGGATACTGTTAACGTAAGGAATAGCTTTTCCCACCATCATTACGGCCAGAGCGTTCTATTTTAGGTATCCTATACATTTCCCATAATACGGACTGCACCATTTTACTTTTTTTTACATCTCTGGTTGCACTCTCAATTGCTATTCGTGCCGTTCAGTGGTATATCTTGCTGGGATTATGAACGGAAGCAGTATCCCCAACATTGACCCAGCAGAGAACCGCGTATGAGGAAGGAGGAGCAGAGAAATAAATCCAAGCCCGTGAAGCCTATAGTTGCAGACCTAAAAGCTTAGTAGATGCTTCTGGACAAGAAGAAGGAGCGCATGATGGGAACAAGAGAGAGCAATAGGCCAATTCTTGTGGCATCCCGCAGCATAGGGAGGGTCGGCTGCAGAAAATGCCGAGGACGTCCTGGCGAACCAGTTCTATTACCTTTGAACTAGGGAGAATAAGGGCCAGAACTCGCTCGTCTCGGTGGAATCAAGCATATCTGCCGTTTAAGTGTGGTGTGCTTTAAAGTACTCACCACCACCAGATAGTTCCCACATGAACATCTGTGAGGAAAAATTATTCCTATATCCCAAGTCCCGAAAGCTAGCATTTTATTAATATTATGTATATTAACGATAAGGGCTAATGGATTAAATGAAATTTTTTTAATTAACTATCTTTAAATGAGATATTTCACCCAATTACTTGTTACTTGCAAATATCGTAAATAGTACCCACCACCACCAGATAGTTCCCACTTGAACATCTGTGAAGAAGAATTATTCCCACATCCTAAATCCCGAAAAGCTAGCATTTTATTCATATTGTATATATTAGCGACAAAGGTTAATTAATTAGGGGAAATTTTCTAATTAACCATCTTCAAACGAGATATTTCACCCAATTACTGGCAAACATCGTCAATAGTAACCGGAAAACATGTCGTCCGACACAGCATGGGAGACCACCGATATCCTCATCTGCGGCTGTGGGCCGACAGGCGCAATGCCCTCCGGCTACTTAGACAGGATGTCTGTTCCTAATATTGTCTTGGAGAGGGAACCCGAGATCACGACTGATCCCAGAGGAATCGTCTTCGACGATGACGGCATACGGTATCTGCAGGGTTTAGGTCTTTATACACACATATTCACCGGCATCGGCGCCTGTGAGTGAATTGTGTCCGTCCCCTGCATCGCAGCTTTATTGTTAATTTATCTTACTACTTTAGGTATTGAAAAGATCCTATTCATCGGCGGAGACCATCATGATTTAGAAACAAAGCCCCTCTTCTACTTGGACACTGCGTCGGTGGGTGGTTGCGGTTCCCTGCGAGTGTGACTTGGAAGCATATTTCTCCTCTAACCCTCAAGCCAATAAATAGTCCAAAGGATATACAGGACATGTTGGAATCATGAGCCACAAACAGCCTGTTCTGGAGAAGTATCTTCGCTCTGTCATTGATGGAGCTTGATTCTCTGAGTTGAGGACTAGATGCATGTTGAGCTTGATTCAAGAGGATCAGGATTGGGTTTATGTGACCTATCATGATTCAGCTGGGACAAAAAGATATGTTTGAGCCCGTTTCCTGGTTGGCGCGGACGGCAAAACAGGCTATGTGTGTAAACAGTACCTGGCGCCATGGGGAATCAAAATGGAGTGGGCTGAGCAGTAAGCTATTGGTCCCTGGTTGGAAGACGTTAATAGTGATCTGAATCTACCGAGAATCTATCTCATATTTATGCTTGGATGGCAGATAAAGGATAAATGCTGATGCTTATATAGCAATCTGGATCCAGAACAACTTCTTTCATATTTTAGTGGTGAAAGAAGATGAATCCTACCTTCCTGGCGTTTTAGGGAAATGAAGCTTGAAAAAGCTCGTTTGCTATAACTAGGTAACTAAAGAGGTGGTCGCTGACAAATATCTACTTTTCTTTTTCTCTTAGATAAATAATAGTTATTTAAAAATAACTAACTATTATAGTATACATCTATATCCATATCACACCTTTTCAATTAACTAACTATGAAATCTCCTAGTATAATTTTTATTATATCCTTTGAATAATAACCTCTTGAGTCAACTCCATATGGAGACCCTTACTATTTCTCTTTGCTCCTGCTATGGCTAGCCAGGCTTTTAGGGGATATTGGGTGCTGCCTTATCTTCTAGACCACTTCTGAATTGCTTCTGCTTGCTTATGGTTACTGGGGCGGGACTTTGCCCGCCTGCACTAGCACTGCCTGAGTTACCAGGCTGATTCCCCAGGGATCACATTCTCTCTTTGAACTCCTACAAGAGACAGTGCAACTCTTAGTCTAAACATCTCCGAAACTTTTAATATTATAGAGACCCCAAATGTAATTCGATGTTTCTCTGACCACATATACTACCAGTCCAACTCCCTGCTAGCGGAACAACTCTCCATGTCGAGCTTGGAACAAAAGATCCCCTCCGCCGAGCATGGCGGCATACTGCCAGCTAGCTTTGGAGTTGCAGGCCAGATTTCCACTCCACCTTGACTCTCTTCCTTCTTTCTATGCTCCATCAGCTCCTTCTTAACTAGGTTCTGAAAGTGCAGTGGTCCCTGGTTGTAAGACGTTAATAGGGAGCTAATGTGATCTGCTTACAAAAAGTTGGTTTTCTCACCTTTTCTTTATCAGGGTGGAGCTCTCCATTCGTATAAACCCCCGAGTTTAGATTCTTTTGCGCCCCGTCACATAGCTGTTTATCCTCTTCCAGAACCTGTCTGTAAAAGTTGCAAAGGTTCGTGAATTGTTCGTTGGTGGCATTCTTGTTCCGGTAAACTTCATTTTCGATCCTACTTGTTGTTGCTGTGACTGGAACCATTCTTTGAATGTAAAACATGTGCTCACTACATAGTTTAATTAGTTATCTCTGCATTGTATAATTATAAGTAGAATCTCCATACGGACAAAATTCTATCACACTTACGTGACTGTAACAGATGTGCAGGGAGGGAAGAAGGTTATGGATCGACGAAATTGATTATCTTCCATATTTTTGTTAATGATAGTATGCTCGAGACAGCCCCGATTCGGTTCAACGCGGTACTGGCTGATGTCGGACACGTTCGCGATGAGAGGGTGGGAAGTAGGACAGTGGTAGCATTCGTTGTAGTTATCAATCAGTGCTTTCCAATTCGCGTGTACTTCCATGTCCCACATGTGATCAAACTTGAATTCTTCTTCAAGATCGAACTCCCTCAAGATCGGCTTTTGGTCCGCGCCTTCAAAGTCATCCTCCCATTTTACATCCGGTTCTCCTGCCTGCAGATTTGCCCACACGAAACCGACCTTATCGACATGAATATGGACCGGGAGAAGCCCTTGTTGACTCTTGTCAAATCCCTTGACAGTGTCATACCTTGGCGCCTTTGCAAGGCTTCCGTTGTACCCATAGGACCATCCATGGTACCTGCAGCTCAGGATCTTAGCTGTACCTGAACTCTTCTCCACTATAGGATATGCGCGGTGTCGGCACACATTATGAAATCCATTAATGTTGCCTTCGCGGTCTCGAATTAAAAAGAACGAGAAACCAGCATATGTGAATGACAGAAATTCACCAGGCTGACTGAGTCGGATGGAATGCGTCAGAAGAATCCATTTGCGGGAGAAAATGGCACGTCGTTCCAGTTGAAACAGATTCTCCGATCGATACCACGACGCTGGGAGACCCCACGAAGGTGAAGGTTTGCTGGAGCTGTCAGTTGACTGAGAACTGAAAAGTCGCCACATCTCGATACAATGCAGGTGCGATGAAACAAGAATCCAACTTGTTCTGATCGTTAAAATTCTCGTGGAGACTTTGTCTGGAAATGTTCCTTAGACATATTTCCTCCGATTTCCAGAGAACGTAAGTGCTATCAAAGGTGGGGTTCTTGAGATTACAATCGATAAGCAGTGAAATAGGTTCAATAATGCAGAGTAATAGTAATAATTGATGGTGAGGCCAAGACTGGAAGCCGTTCTGATAAGATAAAAGTAGCCATATCCCCCACCTATCATTCAAACCCATTGTTTGAGTGGGAGACTTTAGGTTTCTATTCCGACTATCCATTGGTCAAGCAGAAGGTGGTTACCTAAGTACGCAGTGCTGCTTGTCCTATGGCTTCTTCCAGATTGTTGGTCACCCTGTGAAGCCGCGGCAGCAAAAGAATGCCCTGAACTGGGCAAAAGAGTCCTTCTCCCTTCCGCTGGAAGAGAAAGAGAAGGTTTCCAAGAACAATAATACCTGGAATCGTGGATACGAGATGTTAAGGTCCCAGATTCTCGAGGGAGGAACTGAGCCAGAACTCAAGGAGGGATTTTATATCGGGGAGGATATCCCCATCACTCACCTCTATTTCATTTATGAGAAGCTCAACAGCGGTCCAAACTGATGGCTAGAAAGCTTGGGCGATCATCTGAATGCTTTCAGAAGAGATACAATGGACTACTATCATAGTACAGTCAATCTCGCAGGAGATATTCTCAAAATGTTCGCTTTGTCATTGGATCTTCAGGAAGACTTCTTCGCGACATTCATGGATGGCGCCGTCGCCACCATGAGTCTTTTGCACTGCTCAAGCCAGCCAAAGGAAGCAGACATGAATATGACATGTGGAATTGGTGCTCATACCGACTCTGGCGCTATCACAATGCTTCTTCAGGATGAAGTTGACGGGCTTCAGGTTTGAGATCAACAGAACAAGGAATGGATCGATGTAAGTAGTATTTCAATGTTAACATGTGAGGTCCCTAACATTGGCATGATAGGTGGAATCAACAAAGGGTGCTTCAGTGGTGAACCTGGGTAACCTCACGGCGCGGTGGACAGATGAAAAGTACATACAAGAGCAACGTTCATCCTGTGATCAACAAATCAGGAAAAGAACGCTATTCAATACGGGTCTTCCTGTCCGGAAACCCTGCTAAATTTGGTCCGATTACAGTGCAGGATGCAGTCTCAGCGGCATATGCAGAATCATATGGATGGGCTCAACTGTACAAACAAAGACTACACAAGCCGATGGACAATGAGGCACATGGACTGGTTAAACAAATTGTTATGTCTTCAAGCTGCATAAGGGCTTTCTTTATCATATTGTGTGTGAAAATAGGGCTTTGTGATATCCAAATCTACTTTGAGGTGCGCAAAAGGTCAGCACCGTGTAGAATAGTATGAACCTCCAAATTTATCTTCCAACCCATGGATAAAATGTGCGGCGCATATAGATGTTGAGGAATGGTCGTAACGCTACTAAATGGCAAGAGAAAGCGAGCATGACTCTTCAGTCCAAAACATGCCCAGAGTAGTTAAAAGTAGTATTTATATCACTCGTTCACAGGTATAAGGTGAAATCGTCTTCGGCTCTATGTATCAAGATACTACATGAAATCTCAGAGACTCCCCACTCCTAGGGAGCTCCACCAACAGAGATAAATAGTCTGAGCTTGATAGAGAATTCAAGCTTCAGGGAGCTTCAGCTCCGAGATGAAATTTACCACAGGCCACGGCTAAGGCCTCCAATGATCGACACAATGCCCCTCAGATCGCCCGCATTTAAATTGCACTCATGGCCCCCAGTGATATCGCAATTTCTAAATAAACCTACTACTTCCCTAGACGAGGTGACATAGCCAAGTCGAACTGCCATGGCTGTCTCAAATAAAACCCCGGAATCTCCATCACCCCAACCATCATACGACATCCTAATTGTCGGTGCCGGCTTCTCAGGCATTTTCCCCCTGCACCATCTGCGTAAACTTGGCTACAGTTGCAAAATCTACGAAGCTGGAACTGACCTCGGTGGCGTCTGGCACTGGAACGCCTATCCGGGAGCGCGCGTGGACTCCGAATGCTCCATTTATCAGCTCTCCATACCTGAAGTGTGGAAGGATTGGACGTGGACTGAGAAGTACCCTAGTCGCAGCGAGATACTGTCTTATTTCAGACATGTTGACGAAGTTCTTCATGTTAAGAAAGATATTGAATTCAAAACGCGTGTTGTTGGTGCCCAGTTCGATAGAGATCATTCCCACCGCTGGAAGGTTGAGACGAATGATGGGCGTATCACGACTTGTCGGTTTTTGCTACTTTGCGTGGGACTCGCCGCGAAACAGTACACTCCTGACTTCCCTGGTTTAGACTCGTTTGACGGACATATCTACCACTCCTCATCTTGGCCAGAGGAAGGAGTCGATGTACACGGGAAACGAGTCGCAGTCATTGGGACAGGCGCATCAGGCGTTCAGCTTATTCAGGAATGGGGCAAGGAAGCGGGCTCTCTTACTGTCTTCCAGCGGACACCGAACCTGGCCCTACCAATGATCCAGAAGACATTCGGAGAGGAAGACCACGCTCATATTAGATCACTCTACCCTCAGATATTCCATGATAGGGAGAAGACATTCGGTGGGTACATGATTGAAGCTACACCCAGAAAGGCCTTCGACGTATCTCCTGAGGAGAGAGAAGCGTTTTTTGAGTCCCGATGGCGGGAAGGGGGATTTGCCCCGATCCTGGGTGGATACATGGAAAACTTGGTGGATTGGGATGCAAACCGCGCCCTATACGACTTCTGGGCCCGAAAGACCCGTGCTAGAATCCATGATGAGAGACTGAAGGATATTCTTGCTCCACTGCAGCCGTTTCATCCCATTGGGGCGAAGCGCTCATCGTTCGAACTCGATTACTATGAGCAGTTTAACAAACCGAACGTGAGCCTAGTCAATCTCCGAGAACACAATATCGCCGCCATCGAGCGTGGTGGGATTCGGACTAGCGATGGATCCTTCCACCCCGTTGATGTGATCGCTTTGGCCACTGGGTTTGATGGACTCACAGGTAGCATGACAAGGATCGACGGCCTGCGCAACACGGAGGGAATCCCCCTGGCACAGGAATGGAAAGAAGGTGTGCATACGTACCTGGGTATGACTATAAGAGGTTACCCCAACATGTTCTTCACCTTGGGACCACACGCACCATCAGCATTCAGTAATGGGCCCTCCTCAATCGAGATACAGGGTCGCTGGATTGTGGATACCATTCAAAAGATTGTTTCGAGCGGGCTGTCCTATATCGAACCAACGGCCGAGGCCGAGGCGGCATGGAAAGCACAGGTTAATATGATTACAGATATGACCTTACTAGGACAGGCTGATTCGTGGTGGATGGGGGCTAATATTCCCGAGAAGAAGCGGGAGATGTTAAATTATCCGGGTGGATTACCCTTGTATGAACAGCAATGCCAAAACTCCTTGCAGAATTGGGAGGGGTTTATGACAGTTTAGTAGGTAGATACTTCCTTTCTTCACCAGAACTCCATCTAGCATTCCTCCTTTACTATCAAAATAGCTGCATCATGGCTGTTCAGCTGAATACTGTATTCCCTCTTGATACAGCCCAGATCCTTGCCTGTCCATGCATCCGTGACTTTGAAACCATTTCCTCTCCTGTTACCCTTCTTGTTTTTCAATTCTGGAACCTCGTTCCACACTGCTGTCCGATTGGCTGGTGCATCCTCCGAATTGAACATCAGCACAAGTGTCCCGCCTAACGTGGACGATGGCCCCGACCAGTATTCTGCTGGATGAGCCGGATCAAAGGTCCAGTCGGGATTGTATCCCCATTTATAGGGATAGGCAGGGCGTCCAACTACAGGATCTTGGTGGAAAGCAAGGAGTGCCTTGTTAGACAAGATAGATAGGTGGTCGTCGCTTATGGAATCGAGCTGTATCGAGCTGTTAGCATCTTGTGACTTCCCCAGGAAGGACCAATGACTCGAACTCACAGTAGTCCCAATGATAAGAGGAGACTTCATTATAGCCCACAGAGCGAAATGTGCCCTATTCTCCGCCAATGTCAGGTTTCCATTTCCGACCTCGAGCATATCAGGATCCGGATGTCCCCAGAAATCGACGTGGTTCATGAGAAAGCTGTTTTCATTAGCTATGGTGGAGATTCGCTCCCAATTCGCTGTTATTACATATTAGCGATCCTCTTTCGATCCTCCAGAGATGCTATCTCTTGCTCACCAACTAGAATTCGGAATCTCTGTAAGGGATCATACCTTTAATATCACGAGACATCCGCCACGAGCTTCCAGTCTGTGCTCCCCACTCATTGACATCTGCCTCGCCCCATTCACAAAGAGAGTACAAGATAGTTCGGTTGACGCTTTCCAGTGCATCACGCATGCGGCGGTATCGCTGCGCCGTCTTGGACGTGCTCCAGTCGTATCCTGCTGGGGCTGGGCTCTGCAGATCAGGACAAGTGCCATTGGGATTGTCCGACAAGTCGGATGAGTCCGGCACACAGGCATTATATGCATCTTGCCAGTTGTCAGGTATACCGCAGTTGTCGTATTTCAGGTCTGTAGTTGCATAGAAGTAAATCAGACGACCTTGACCCTATTTTCATGAGGGACAAATTCTGGGAGAGACATACAATCAATACCCCAATCAGCAAATGTCTGAGCATCGATGGTCTCATTTCCCAAACTGGCCGGATACCCAGCGCATGTGGTATACCCGGCACCTGCATCGAGAATTAAATTAGTTAACCATTTGATGATTTACTTAGTCAATGAACAAACATACTACTATAAATCCCAATTTTCAACCCTAAGGCATGAATCTTGTCCGCCAACCCATCGATCCCATCTGGGAACTTTTCAGGATCAGGAATGATGCGGCCGGTAGTACTATTCCGTTCGTCCTTTACAGACCAGCAGTCATCAACTATGAAAATCCAAATATATAATTAGCAACCCTCACATCACATGCTAAACCAAGAAAACAAGAGTTGATGACCAAACAAGACATACCATTCACATATTCATACCCCAGATCCTTCAACCCCAAATTGACCATCTCATTAGCAGCCGTCAGGATCTTCTCCTCGTTGATGTCGCAGTCGAATGCATTCCACGAATTCCATCCTAGTGCGGGAAGTCGTCCCTGTGAGCAGCGGAGTTAAATATCGGTTTTGAGATTAGAGTACAGAAGCGAAGGGACATACCACACCATCTGGTCTCACCAAGGCCATGGAACGCGGAAGAGAGGACAGCATAATAGCTACCGCGGTTCCTAGAAGTAACATTTTGGGGAACCTTGACGTCTACTGTATATATCCTCAATCGACCACTACTAAATAAATCTCAAAGATGGGACTAAGCGTCTAATGGATTGAGCTCCGAAATCAACTCTAAACTCAGCTTAAAGAAGCAAGGGGAACTCATGTGCCCTCACCTGCTTCTTATACGTCAGACAACAAGCAAGACTGGGATATCTCAATTTGGTTCCCCGTCCATGGGGCCAGAGCCAAAGCCCAGGTAACTGAGGTGGGGAAGATAAACGTAATGCAGGTGAGTATTTCTCGTTAATACTACAATATAATCCAACGTGGTTACTACTCTACATCGGAGGAAGCTACGACTTACTACACTTCCCGTCCAGAATCCAATTTAATATCAACCCAGAATGTCATACCACATTGGCATCAACATAAACACTTCCTCACCGTAAGATTTTTCCTACCCCGGAAATGATCTGAAGTTTCCTTACCTTGATGTTACCTTCCATCTCGCCCTATTTCCCCATCGGGATCGGCATCCGGACAAAGTATTTCCATCAACGAAACGCCAGAGGAACAGCGGGGTAGGTTTAAAATAAAAGAAAACAAGAGAGGTAAGGGCGGTCATAACCTCTGGTGGCGTGCGGGATGGGATTTTGATAGCGGGGAATGTAGATCGGGGTGGGAAATAAGCGTAAGATGGAGCAGGGAAGATAAGTACTCGGGTATATGCCGAGATGAAGTGAATATTCAGTGGTATTTGAATGTATTCTCTGGCTAGAAGTCCTATGTACTTGAATTGGAAACCACAAGCTTTCCAGTGCAGTCGCAGGTTGACTAGCAACATGCGACACGCGAGAGGCAAAGCTGCATTAAAAATCGATGTATTATTAATATTTGAATCTTCTCTTCACAGGAATTTATTCATGACGGACGCCTTGCTAAACCAGGTAAATAGCAGAGGGATGCCTTTCATCTGAGGTTCATGATACCTGTCTATCGTGAAGTCATTAGTCGTACATTTTGTGCCCGACGCCGTGTGTTGGGCGGAGGTGGAAGCAAAAAAAAAGGGATCAGAGTCCCGTCTATTGTATGATGCGACATAGGTATTAAATTGACTGTCTTCCAAACGACTTCTCAAGCCGCAGAGTGATGAAAAGAAGGAATATTGTATTATTTCGAGGAGCCAGGTTTTATTAGACGATGCGCTTCCGCGGGATCGGTCCCAAGGACTGTCACGAGGTATTCGATGCTAGGGAAAAAAGTAAGCACTGATGGATGACACATTAACCAGTTTCTACTCACCTCGCTTCAGACGCCAGTCGGCGCTTCTCTTTCGCAAAGGCTTTCCGGCATTCCTCCCACGTCTGCGCACGCTCCTGCGGAGAGACGGTCTTGATTCGCATCTTGAAGGAAGCACTGACAGGTCGATGATCAGAGGCCCTGACCTCGTGTCGCCGGTACTCCAGCTGTTTGATCTTTCCCGCGCCCCGATAAAGGACCCGATCGCACCACGCCGGCGCGCGCTTCTTTTCACTCGTGTCATACTCATCTGACCCGACGTCGTATTTATACGTAGGAGCGAATGTAATCGGAGCTTCCATGAAGGATCTCAGACGGAAACCGGGATTCTTCCGCTTCGACGCGAGAAGCTGGTCTCTATCGAGCAGCTTAGGAAGGTTGTTGTTTCTGATGTCTTCGATGATGACGTTTCGTGGAATCGAATCGATACGGTAATTCAAATCCCCGTTGAGGATGCAGATTTCGTGGTCGAGGATCATGGTCCCATCGCCGCCGCCCACAAAGTGGTCAGCACGGGTCGTTAGACTATTCTCCGCGGGCAGAGATTCGCACTCGAGAATAGCTGCGATGTCGTTGTTGCGGTTCGCTGTCTGCGACTGGCCCGCAGCCAGGTGGCAGTTCACCAGGCAGATAGAGCTATCGTCCAGCACAAAACGCAGAATCAGAGCACCCTAGGGGCATACATTAGCGGCAAACATCAACGAGACCGACGATAGATCAAAAAAATACCTTATTCCCGTGCAAACCACCCATGCCTCGTTTGACTTCCGCCGCACTAACGTTTCGGATCCGTTGTCGTTCTTGATACTTGATGAAGACGCAGGTGAAGAGACCCACGAGATTCGCCGTGTGCAGAAGGACATAATTTTCGTCGAGAGGCATACAGTCGTTGATAGCCGAGGCAAGATGGTCCCTCCACACTCGGTACTGTCGACTCATATGCTCCTTGTCTGCACTATCCTTCTTTTTGCTGCCCATAAGGAGAGATTCTACGATATATCAGCAATCGAGATCGATCGATATAGGACGGGTTGCACTAACTGGCTGTGATCTTCTTATTTTCCAAGTCGACAAGTTCCTGGAATCCAAAGATAAGTATCTCCGGCGGGTCCTCAGGGTGGATTGCATCTCGTATGAAGGTGCTATGCCGCACACTACCGGGCACCGACGCTCCTGCGTTCCACGTCACGACCGCTGCCCGTATCTCACGGAACGTACAGTACTCCACATCTTTACTTTGCATCCTCGTCTCTGTTATAGGGGTTAGCACATGGCTCAAGTAATAGATCATCATATTTGGTTGCATACCAAGCCAATCCTCTTCCAGCATCCCATCCCACAGCCGGATACAGTTGTCCGTACCCAAGGAGGCGACTTGGAGACGATTCAACGTCCATACACTGCTCGGATCCAGCAGCAGGCCACAGACCGGATCATCATGTGCTCGCCAGTCCTTCTTCACGGTCCAGGGATTCGTGTTGACATCGTAGACATAGATCATCCCAGTCTTATAAGCAGCCCACAGATAGTCTCCCACCATGGCCAAGCAATTGATTTTATAGACGCTCACGTTGACAGAGCCTAGACAGGCATAATTTGTTGATGAATAGATGGTAACTTTACCATCAGCATGGCCCAAATAAACTCGTCCCCCCTCCTTGGTTGTATATGCACCAGAAGTAACCTCCCCAGAATGGTGCAATCCTAGGGGTCTCCGAAGCACCTGGAAAGCAGTATCTTCCCGTGCATTAGGTCGGTATATTCGGACCTCCTTTCCGGTTGCTAGCCATAAGGTATCGCCCACGACAAGCGAGAAAGTGTGCCCCCTCGCGACGCGGTCATAGGGATTACTATAGCTGTACTGAAGGTTTGGCGTGCCAGACTCGTCAGGGGGCCACACGAGCAGCCTACCTTCGTCGTCCAGCGTCCACATTTCCTTCTTACTCCGGTATATCTTGATTATCTCCCTCCGTGACGGATACGACCGCGAAGCGACAATGGATTGCGTTGGAATGTCGACCTCATGAAGTTCTCCGATACTGGTGCCCAGCCAGAGACGTTGACCTTCATCTTCAAGGCCTTTTCCGGGCTTGAACGCCAGCGACATGACCTTGACTGTCTCTCCATGACTTAGACTCATGATCATTTCCCCCGTAGTGAGATCCCAGACTCGTGTCAGGTAGCCCGCAGTACACACATATCTTCCACATACGTCGAACAGGCGAGTATCGTACTTCGTAGGTATGACTGCCGGTCCGCCTTTGATGACAGGAGGCCGTCGATTAACCTGGGAAGAATCAGGGTAATCTGTCCGCGGGATAGGTGCTTCTTCGATGACACGTTCGGGCTCGTCGACACGTGGATTCCGATTCTGTTCGACGGGGGTCGAACTAGTATACTTCGTCTCGCGGGAAACTGGCGGCGGCTGTGGACTCTGACGTCGAGGTCTGCTCGACTGGTCCAGGCCATTCTGACCATTTGCATGATTCTCGCTCCCTGACCAGCCACCTGCAGATGCAGATGCCGATGCAGTTGTAGAACCCGTCTCTCTACGCGGTGGAGGCGGAAAGTTCGTCTCAATGACAGAGACTCGTCGAGACGGAGATACTCTTTCACCATTACTTCGAGCTACGTCCAGAGACCGCCTCGGTGGCTCAGGGGGTCTGGCTTCTGAAGTTGGCGGACTATTTGCGAATGGCCGAGCATTGATCGATGAAAACCGTGGCGGGAGATCAGGTCGGTCGTCTGGGTCAGGAAGCCTGTGGCTTGGAGACTCAGAGAACCTTGCATCTCGAGGCCCGCCTGGTAGTATCTCAGAACGCCGGTCCGGCGCTGATAATGGCACCATCACGGGTTTCGTAGCCCGGGAAGGTTCGGGGGCCGGCCGTTGTCGCGAGAAACCCATCTCCCTCGCATCGCGCGCGGAAGAAGGCGTAGGGGGAGGAGGCCGCTCCGAGCCCGTCAACCGGTGTGGTGGTTCAGTTATAGGGCGCAAGGGTGGTATCTTGAACCTTTCTGGCTTGTCATTTGGAGCATTTCGAGGCGAAGGCTTCTCGGGACTGCTGGGAGGAGTGCTAAACGGCGATACTCTTTCATCGACGGACGCCATCTCTGAAGCTGGTGCCAAAAAGGTGTAATGGGAATCCAACTGCCCCAGATTTGGTGCCTTTGCAGGTATCTTCGGTTTATCCGCTCTGTTCACCGGTGGGGGAAGAGACGTTGACTTCCCAACCGGCGAGACACCCCTCCCAGGAGGACTGGTTTTCTCTTCCGTTCCTCCTCCACCCAGATTGAAGTTTGGAGTCGTAGGCCGCTGTGGACGCGATGCCCTTGGCGGCGGCACTGCCTCGATCTCCGCGATCTCCGCGATGCTACGCGAAGATTGGTGTGTCCTCGGAGGGTTCTCGCTACCCTGACCGTTATCCAGACCATGCGGAGGTGAACGAGGCGAGTCTACCGTCAGTGTCGGTGGTATCGGCGAGGAGCGTAGATTCAACGACATGGGCCTGGGATGCCCTCTTCTCCCCGGAGACACGCTGCTGCCTGACGCCCCCGGACTTTGAGTCGAAGAAGTCTGAGATTTTCCACTCTGTGTACCCGGCGTAGACCCCCATGGCGTGCGCGGACTGGACAAGTCTAGAGATTGACGGCCAACCCGGATCTCCTCCGTCTGTTCCGGAGTTCGTAGGAATCGTGAGGAATCGCGCTGACCGGTGGCGCCAGATGGAGAACGGATATGGGAAAGATTCTCGAAATGCGACAGCAAGGAGGATACCGGTCTCTAAAATAGTCATAGCAACATCAGCAAAACCACATCCACAATCCTTTTGAGGAGTGAGAGAGAGAAGGCTCGGGATCTATTTACAATAGGCGCATCATCCGTGCCATCTGTGTCCTTTCCGTTTCCCTCCATGATCCCAGTTATGCCTGCGTCGCTGGAAATTATCCAAGAATACGTTCATGTGCCCCGAAGCGCCCATCCAGCCATAAGCCCTCCGACGTTGAATTCCCCCCGCGTTGTTGGATTCACGGCGGTTAAGGCGGGGATGAAAAAGGAGTGATGGCCGCACCGTCACGCGATCAAGTTTCTGGGAGAATTATATGAAATATATCGTGACCGTACTGTTGAAGAGCTGCTATAAGATTTCTCATCGAAATGACAGGGGGCTCATGCCAAGGGAGCCAGGATACGTAGGTCGTTGAGGCGGTACGGGGGCTGCGCAAGAAGAACAATATAGAAGAGAGAGAGGGTGGCGGGGGGGTTTTTCATAAGAAGTCGTCGCGGCAATAAGTCAGTCTAATTAGGGGACAAGAAGGAAGGATACCCCTGAAAAGGAAGAAGCTTGTGTCTGATCAGAACATCCAGAGGACTCAACAGGATAAAGGAGGCTGTTAAGTCTCAGTCAACAATGCTGATGGTTTAGTTAACGGTCGGTCTCTCCGCACAAGCAACCAAGTGAACCGGCCAAGACTCGCGGCCAATTTTAGTCTTCCCGCCCTGGGACTGCAATGGGACCAGACAATCGTCGAGACTTTCTCCCAACGTCCTTGTGCCAAATAAAAAAAATAATAAAAAAAGGGTTGATCCTCTGAGAATAAATCACATATCTATACACTACCTGTCACATCCACCATGTGGTACGTATCCCGCAGGATGACCTTATTCCTCATCTCCTGTCCACGGGGAGAAAGGCAAAAAGAAACATCTTCAACTGACCGAGACGCCACGCAGCAAGCACATCCTCAACGCTCAAGTGTCTATCCGGTCTCCATGCTGTACGTTTTTTGCAAAAATCAAACTGGGGCTTGGTCCTGATGTTTCATATAAGACAAGTTTCAACACTAACCGAATGCACATCTAGGCCGGAAATGGTTCGACTGTGCTGAATGTCACCGTGAACAGGAGAACCACCCCCTGACGCAGTCTTTTGATATGGTCAGTAGTTATGCTTAGCTCTCCCCACGCTCATGCTACCCCACAAGGAAAAAAAAAAAAAAGAGAGAGAGAAGAATCAAAAGTACAAAAAAGAGCTATTACATCTAACCGTCTCTGATTTAACAGACTTTTGCATGTAAAAAGTGCAAAAAGTGCTTCCGCAAAGATGCATCAGAGTTCGAGGAGAGGTACGTAATAGTAGGCGCCTGTGGTCTTGCTTGATACATACGTGGAGACACAATGCCATCCGCAGGCATATTGGCCTTTGCAAGTTAGTGACCAATGTCAATAGTGACGAGTATTGCCCGCACTGCGATAACCACTTCGTGATCGAGGCCTTGACTCCCAAGCCCGCCTTGAAGGTGGAGGGTGAGGATGCCCGTATCGACTCCAGGTATGCTGATGCCCTTGTCATCCTTCCCCGTTTCTGAAGATATACTGAACGCCCCTGGAAGATTCCTCAAGGACGACCGCGTAAGAGGGAGTGCGGAGCGTTCTATTTTCAATGCCAAAGACGCCGCGGACCGGTTGGGCTAGTACGTAAAAGTTGATCGATTACGACGATATGATTTTAGACTGTGCTCTCCGGCGTCCACCCGGTTCTGTTTTGACTACGTAAGATATCCAGATACAGCAGAGAATACGTTATGGGTGTACAGATTCAGAATTCAAGATTCTTTTGTTTAACGTCGCTTTAAGAAGAAGAAAAAAAGGGGGTAATGCGGATCCTCGTAGCCTCTACAACGCCCACACTCAAATATTACGACATCTAGCTCTCAGAGCTCTCTCCGCCGCCCCGCGTGAGGATGGCAGCAGTGCCTGTTCCTGGCGTCCGACCCGTCTTCTTCTTGGCTGCCTCTTCTTGCTTCTCCGCTTCTATGCTCTTCACGTAGGCCTCGATATCTTCGTCGGGAAGCTGCTCCATGAGCTTTCCAGGAGCCATGATGGCGATCTCGATGTTCTTCGCGCCAGTCTGGACGACCTCCAGTAGTGACTTGATCGTAAGCTGAATGGTCTGTTCCCGGTCCATACCATCCTTGTGATTTCGCTCGAGGAACTCGCGGACGGTCTTGCTGGATCGACCGATAGCGTTTGCTTTCCTATGCAACCGTTAATCCCAACCGCCATCTCCTATGAGAGAAACAACCGACTCACCAAGCGGAATAGATACCAGATGGTTCCGTCTGGTAGAGCCGGGGAACATTGTCACCCTTGTCGAACCCAACAATCAAAGTACTGATACCGAACGGGCGGACACCACCACTCTGCGTGTATCGCTGCTGCACACCGGCAACGTATTTCGTGATGTATTCAATGGACACGGGGTCCTCAACCGTCAATCTGTGCGACTGGGCTTCTACTCTGGCCTTGTCGACGAGGATTCTAGCATCGGCATTCAGACCGGCAAAGGCAAGGCAGACGTGATTGTCGAGAAGGCAGATCTTCGATGGGGTGATTCGGGTGTCTTGGAGCTTCATCGCAGATCGCTTCTCGCATCCGAGGACGACGATGTCCTTTCCCTTGACGCCCACGGCGCAGGTTCCTGGTTCTGTAAGCTTCGCTGCCTCAGGGTTGCTAGAGACGGGTGGGGAGCACCTCGCTTCACAGCTTCCAGAGCATATTCCACCTGGAAAACGTGTCCATCAGGACTGGATGCGAGTCAGAAAAGGCATCTCAAAGCTTCCTAGCAGCAAATCATACCTGAAGACTGTACTTTGTCAGCATAGACAGCAAAGGATGCGATCAAGAGAGCTACCATACCTGAAAGCGCACGGTCATATCCGGAGGCCATTATGGATCGTGACGGTCGTGGAGGATCGAACTAAGCTGGAATCAAGCAGGGAGATAAATGAAATAGAACAAAGAGGATTGTTCAGAGTTATAGAAGGCAGATGGCACGTTGGCGAGGCATGCGGAGTTGTCGAGCAGTCCGGCCAGCTTGGGCGATGACGGGGTCCGTAGCTGGACGCGAGTCCGCGGCTGCCTCCAGAGCTTCTGCCAAGCGCCAGCCGCGCGGTTGTCCCTCACGACCCTCTTCGATGGCTGTCTTTACTGATCAACATGGAGCAAAAGGAAGACTCTTCTGTTGTATTACCATGTTCTATTGTTTCAGTCGCAACATCAAGCCCGGTTGTTATATCAACTATACGGTACTGTTAGTTTCCAACATAAGATGGAGCCGAATCTAATACAGATAAAACAGTAGCTGTGAAAGACACGCTAGGTAGCTTGAGATGGAAATAAGATCATGCCAAGGTTGCTTGTGTCTCAAACGCTCAGATTGATGCCAATGATAATACTACACTAGTGGCTAAGTATCTGCGGTGCATCTGGATCCTCTGAAGGACCAGCTGCCAATCCACCAAGTCGATTGGTAGACGAATCAAAACAGACAAATCGCATATGGACGGTGAGAGAAAAAGTGGACTAGAGAAGATACAGGATCTCTTTCGATGATTACGAGAAAAGAAAGGAAAATACAATGAAAAAGAAGAGGCCGAAAAAGGTCCCGGGAATCTCTCCGGATGAAAGACAAAAAAAGTGCAAGAGATAAGACAGCTCAAAAGCAATCCTCCGCACTCCGACCCGTCCCATGACCCGAAAGAGTAAACCCAGCCACATTGCCAGCCAACCTCAAAACAGACCCTCCGTTCATGACACGGACAGAGTGGAAACCGGCAACATGATGCCAATGGATAAAGGACAGAGAGAAGAGAAAGGAAATCAAAACCGCCAGTCAGCCTGTGTTCCCCGTGCCGGATTTATGTTCAGTTCTGGTATTCCTCCAACATGTGATTCGATCCCCATACTTCAATACAATTTCTCGGCCGACCTCCTTTTGTGTATCCCTGCCATGACGATCTGACTTTTTCCAAGTATAAAACTAATATAGACGCTCAAAAAAAAAAAGAAAACAAAGAAGAAATAGGCACTCTCACTCTTGTTCATAACGGTGATCTCTGTACCTTCGCCTTATCCCTCTTTTGTTACTGCCCGTTGAAAAATCGCTGGCTCAAAAAGGAATCCCCAACACCCCCGACAAATTCCATTCCGTTGTAACCCATCCGTGATCATACCAGCAATTTCCAATATGTTCCCACCGCATTATATTGCTGCTGTTGGCAAAAGAAAGGCATCCGAAATACCTGTTCTCATGACACGTTGATGTTGCACGTCTCCGCTCCTCATCAATGGTGAAAAGACTCAATCTCCGACAATTCCTTCGATGGAACCAGGATCGTCGTCTGGTCGAGGCTTCCCGCCCGAAAAGGAAGACAAAACATGAAAATCGAAGTAACTGACATGAAAGGACGCATTCCGCCACCTGTCCGTTGTCGCAGTAAGAATTTCCCCTGGATACCATGCAACGCTTTTGAATACGGAATATTAAACAAGCCGAACAGGGCGGACCAGAGACCGAGATACCCAGCGAAAACCCCGCGCGAACCAACGACAAGCTCCCAGCCAGCTCCTACCAGCCAAATGCACCCAAAGTTATTTCCTTATACAAGCATGCTCCAAACAAGAATCGATCCACACCGATGCTAACCGTTAAGTAGGGTCCCATAGCGACAAATAGAGCTGGGTGATATATTTTTGCTCTCCAACATTTATGCTGGAGACTTGTTGGCAGAAGCGCCGTTCCGCCGGGAGTCGTCGCTAACCGTAAGACCGCCAAGACCAGTGGAAAGGAAAGCAAATGGGTCGTTCGAGCCGTCATTACCGTAGAAGTTTCCGTTAGAAGCATTGGCAGCAGGACCACCGTGGTCAGCGCCAGTGAACGCCGCCTGGGTTGCCGGATTGCCAAAGGAAGCAGCAGAGTGTGACGCGTTCGTCGAGCCGTATCCTGCATTCATCTGACCCATAGGCGGGTATGGTCCAGGGGCGTTTCCAAGACCAGACGGAAGGCCATAGTTGTTGGGGGGAGCTGCAAACTGCTGACCGAATCCGCCAAATGCACCAGCGGTGGAAGCAAAGGGACCAGGTCCCGGAGTGCTTGTCATCGAGCCAGGTCCCATACCGAAGCCCGTGGGCGGATCCATGGGGGATGGGAAAGCGGAGTCGGCCACAACAGCTGCACCAGAGCGAGGGGCACCGCAGCGCAGACAGTTGATGTTCTTCGCGAAGTTGTGGTAGCCACATCCTTCAGAGCCACACTTCCAGTCACCAGCTCGGAAAGGCACAACACCTCCATTACCACCCATACCGCGGGAGTGGCCGATACCGTGACCTCCATGGTGGCCCATATGTGGAGGCAACATAGATGGGGGGCCATAGCCGTAAGCAAAGCCCATGGGGTCCGGAGCAGCACCAACGGCAGGGAAGGAGCAGCGGAAACAAGCTGTGCGGCGCTGGAAGTTGGAGAATCCGCAAGACGGGCACGTCCAATCACCAGGTCTTGGGCGGTTCTTAGACGGCGGGAAAGGAGTAAGAATTTCAGCGGCACGGTCAAGGACACGGCTCGACGAAGGAGAGACCTCAATAGCCTTTTCGTTGAGAGCACGTCCATTCATGCAAAGACTCTCCGCAGCCTAATAGAAAACAATGTTAACTTGGTAATGAAATTAAGATGAAACAATGGAGTTGGCCCATACCTCCTCATGGGACGAAAACACGGCGAAACCGGTTCCCGTAGGCTTGTGCTGATCGGGCGTTCGAAGGGTCCAGAAGGCAATGGGGCGGCCTCCGAACTGCGTGAACCAACTCTCCAGCTCCGACTGTGTAGTATCATGGGGCAGACCGCTCATATGGAGCACCTTGCTGCGTTCGGCCAAGAAGGCACGAACATCAGCGCGGGCATCCATAGGACGAGTCAGAATCTCGGGATGCTCGTGCGGGGGTTGGGACTTGCGGATCAGGCCGCGCAGGACTCGGGCCAGAGTGATGGCTTCCTCCATGGCACGCCGGGGAGACGCGGGAGCCAAGGCCTGGAGGTGGAAAGGAAGGTTATGCTTGATGGGTGCGGAAGACTGAACAGGCTCAACTTCCAGGGCGGCACAAATGTTGGCGAGCGAGCTGGGGCCAAACGGCAGAGATTCCGGGTGATGAGTCTGCCATCTCTGGTATTCAGTGCGGAGGTCAAAGGTGCGGGAGTGCTGCAGGTACGGCGGCAGGACAACGGCCTTGTCCCGAGCCTCTCGAGGAAGCTGGACACGGAGATCCCAGGAGTCGAGGGTGACGAAGGAGAATTCGAGGTTCTTGCTCAACAGGTGCTCCTGAGCAAACGAGTCGAAGCGGTTGATGGCATCCCGAAAGGTTCCCGCCGTGCGGACATGCTCCCACGTAAGAGTGGTCAAGCTCGCTATATTCCATCAGCCATTGATTCCTCCCATCAGGCGACCAGTATTGGCAGGTCCTCGGACTTACTGCAGAGAGGCGTAATGGGGGTGTTGACGGGCTTGACGAGGACGCTTTCACGGTGCAGCTGTTCGTCGAGAAACTCGGTCAGCGGAAGCGCTCAGGAGCGAACAACAGAAACCACCCGCAAGTTTCACCCACCTCCTCACAGGTCTTTGTGTCCAGCAAGATCCATCCCAGCTCGATCACCTCAGCCGAATCCTTCGTAACATACACGCCATGTTCGTCACAGGTCGTCGCAACGTGGATGACGATGTAACGATCCAGCTTCGGGGTGGGCGCCGGAGCGGATGCCATCTCTCTCTGCTGGCAGAGGCCGGACTGGCGGCAGGGGAAAGACGGACACAAAGAGTGTCTCTTGCGAAAAAGCGAGAGACACGAATCACGACAGAACGTGCCGTGACCTAAAATCGACGGGAAGGGGGGGAAAAAGAGGAAGGGGAAGAAAGATCAAGAGGATGAGAGAGAAAGGAAGAGAGAGAAAGAGTGAAGTGTTCCGTTGGTGGTGGACCGTGGGATCAGAAAAGTTTCGGCTTTGGGGGCAGGCTGAGACGGAGAGCGAGACGGCCCAGCCCAGCGCCGCACACCAGCACGAAGACCAGGGGATGTTCACCCAAACGCTGAGTTGATCGATCTCTCCAGACAAAGAGTTTCAACTGATCATCTTTCCTTACAGGCACTCTGATGGGTTGTTTTTCGTCGTTCTTCTGCGAATCGTCCCGGTTATGGCGGCGGAAAACCAAATGTCGAAGGTACCACCACAGACCGGACAAAGATACTCGAACTCGACGGAAATATATCCATTGCTCTTGAATCGGATAGCTCGAACATGACTACAGCTTCTGTCTACTTGCAGTGATTCTTGCAGTTCCGGGGGGGAAAAAGGCTCTCCCACCAGCCCGTTGAGTGCACGGTTGAGGACCATCAAGATCTCTCACCGCGACAAGCGATTTGCTAGATATTAGTACTCCATAGTAGAAGATACACAGCGATTAAGATCCGTCTTCCCGGGCATCTAGCCTCGACCGTTCGAGGCTTGCATTGATCCGTCCCTTCATTTTCTTACCATCGAAGGTCGATCCGCACAAAGTGGGAACTGCACCAGCTTCAGATCTTTTTTTTTTCTTTAATTTTTAACCGCGCAGCTGTGGTTCACCGGTTATTATTAAGACTTTAAGAGCTTTTTTTTTCTGGTCGCGCTGTACCTTGGCTCGGCCGGTTCGCATCCGAAGGTACGCAACCCAGTAAACTCTATTGACCAACCAGGTGATGAGATCCGATGTTTCTGATGCCTTGTGCTATAACCTTTTTTGTAGCAGTTTCAACGACATCATTGTCCCAAGTCCCTGGTGGTTGGAACACGTTTAAGGTTGCCTGAACCAGTGCACCAGACTGCCGTAACAACTTACCAAGTGTTTGACAGCCGACCTCATCGCCCGAGGAGCTCGGGCTTTGGTGGCGGAGCTGCTGTAAGCTGTGAAGCTAGGACGTCTTCCGCTTTTCTAGCCTAGTTAATTCTCTGCGAAACCTGCAAGTGGGACATTCCTCAGCACGCGGTGACAGGTTGCAAGCCTTAATAAGGAGACGTTGTGGAGCCACAAGAGGGACACTTGGACAGTCCGCGAAAATGGCTGGAAAAACCGTCCAACTGTAGTTTGGTGTCGCGGGGACTCGTCATCATCCAGCGCAAACGAACACAGACCAGGCTGAGCGTTCGACAGGAAGAGAAACGAGCGACAATAATAAGAAGAAAGATGTCTCAATCTTGTCAGTTGCATGGATCGTCTCCCCCGCGTGGATGTGGCGGGTTTCTTAAGGCGGATTCCACTTCCGTCCAGCGACAACCTTGGCGGGCTTATCAACGGCTTTTTTTCTGTCTCTTAACTAACCCTGGAGATTAGGGATTGGGGGTTGAGGATCTCCCTTGTTGTGCCAGTAATTTCGTGCAGCACTCGAGCGTTGGATAACCACCCACGCATCATCCCACTCTCGCAGCTACTAAAGACAGACAAGGATCCCGGCACTCCTGCAGAACCTCACGCCATCTGTCAAGTTCGATCGTCGCAGGTCTATGTATCGAGAGGACAAAGCGCATATAATAATAGATGATCATCAGTCGGGGTATGTAGAGTACTTGGGACTCCACTTCCTTCAAGTCAAGTCGCTAGTAATGTATCATATCACTATTCGCAGCACCCCCAAATCCACGACATTAGTTTACTCTATACCTACCGCACCGGGGAAGCTTTCCCCGAATATGACGCTGGAACAGCTTGCAGGTCCCTTCTTTTTTTTGTCCACTTCCCACGTGGCTTTGACAGCGGCATTTGAAACTATCTTTATAGATGCATAATAAGATTGGTTATGCTTTGACTCTACCGATATGGTTCGCTCCATTTGGGATTAGAGCACTGTATATATATCAAAGGAGTAATGAATCGTGCTGCGAGTTAACATGAAAGAAATATGGCATTATAATATTGAGGGACGTATAATGGGAACAATAACTTTGTGTTTGTTCAATCCGAAGCAGAAGCAGACGATAACTCGGTAAAAAACGCCAAAAGTCAAAAAAAACACATCACTCATCAAGCATCTTCGGTTTCCATCTTGATGATGGTTCCCCGGCTGTCCTCGTCGTCCTCCTCTTCTTGGATCACGCTTAGTTCCATTTCAGTGGTGGGACGAATGTCTCCGGACGGTTCGACGGATTGTCTGGCGTCGGTGAAGTTGTCTGTTTCCACGGTTGCCGAACGTTCTCTGGTGTTTCGTTCGGCTTCCTTCATGGCCCGAACGGTGAGGATCTTCAGGACGGAGTTCTTAACCTTCACAAGAGCGTTTCTGCTGGAGGCATCCACTGCGATATTCTCCTCGACGGCCTGATCAAGGAGCTCCTTTACTTCTTCGGCAAGCTCGGCTTGCTCAGGGTCGATCTCGACGGGGGCGCTACGCGTGCTGCGTGAGGTAGATCGGAACGGGTCTTCGCCTTCAGGAGCGCGAGAACCAGCACGAGAACCAGCACGAGAGCCAGCTCTTGAGGGCGCGGAAGGGGCTGAGGGCGGGGCAATATGCACCTTACTTAGGATCGAAAACAGAAGTTTCCTCTCCTCCCTGGAGCATTTCGCGGCACCTGTACTTACTCCGAGTACACGCTCGAGGATATCCTTCACCAGCGCCAAATGCACGAAGCCGCAAGCAGTGGAACTAGCAGGTCCTCCTGCAAGCACCTTTTCTCCTCCGAGCCCGACCACTCGTCGCTCATCAGTCCATTCAACGAGCATACCAATGACTCCCGTCATGAGAGCTTTGATTTCTCGCTCAGCAAGGCTCTCGTCGATGTCACCGTCGCTGTCCTCTTCGGCTTCGAGAGAGAAGTACTCCTCCGCGGCATTCAGAACTGCTCGAACAACTGGAACAGCTATCCGGCGCATATGGTGCGTGTTTGCTAGACGAGAATGGCAGTAAACTGGGAAGAAGTAGGCAAGAGCCTGTCTGAGGGCGGGGTTCTCCCGAGTTCGTGGGTGGAAAAATGAAACAACCAGAGACTGCAGCAGCGTCTCAATAGCAGACTCGTTCAGTTCTTTGATAGCAGGAGGAATATTAGGTCCAGACGGTGAGAAGGTGTTGGTGAGCAGAAGCTTTGAAAGAGCCGTAGCTGCAGAGGTCTGAACAGGAGCCGGCGAATTAGCCTTCAGAGCCCTTGAGAAGGCCTTCAAGAGTGGCTTCTGGAACACCGGTGGAGAGACAGTATCGCCATCCGGCTGGGCAACGGGAAGAAGGAGAGCGGGATGTGTCGTGAGCATATCCGAAAGGATCTGCAGTGCAGTCACTTGAAGCGCCTCGTGTCCCTTGCTGTAACAATGGATAAAGAGAGTCATGTTCTCTTCGGCTAGGGTCTGCAAGAGAAGTCAGTCTATGGGCACGAAGAATAGTAGCTGTAAGTACATACCTTGTCAAGGAGACAGCAGAGACCCAAGCACTCCAGACCCCTTTCTCTGATTGGGGCTTCATGGCTCCGAACAGCCGGAACAACCAAGTTGTTCAGCATGGTGACCAGATGCATGTTCTTCTGCAGATTGCCCTCGACGTTTTGGAGCATACATTGCGCAATGTGCAGACACTTCATGTTGATAACGATCTCCCGAAGGATCTTAGCCTTGGCCTTTTCCTTATCGAAAGGCTCGTCAGGGCTCTCAGATCGGTGACGACTTGAAGCATCGTCACTGAGTTCTGACTTGGCGGAAACGAAACTATCCTCGGTCATGATGTTGTCGTGAACTTCGGCAACCGCCTCAAGCACCACACCGCAGAATTCGCTCTCTCCCGCGGCGTCCGGCCCGCAGACTGCTCTCAGGACTTCAACAGTAAGCTTCGTGCACTCTTCTGGCAAGTCTGCAACGGCCAATGTCTCTCGCAGAAGGGAGAACATCTTCCGTCTTCCGACCTCGTCACTGTAGTCCAAAGTGAGAGCGATATGAAGTAGCTGTTCGACAATAAACTCATTTTCCACCGTCTCTTCTTCGCTACCCTCGCCTGCCTCCTTGGACTTCTTAATCTTCTCTAGTAGAGCTGTAGTATACTTCGAGAGGAAATACGCGAGGGCGGTCACTTCTGGCATCTTCTCATCGCCCAAGGATTCATATTTTCCGTCGTTCTCCACTCGACAGAAATCATTAAAGCTGCGTGCCAGAAACGCTGATTCTGCCGTGAGGGTATCCCAGAATGTCTCGTCAAATAGAATCTCCTCCCGATAATCAGGGCGACCCTCCCAGAAGCTTTTCATCGCTTCATGGGCGACACCACTCTCCATACCGGAGTTGAGCACGTCAATTCTCTCCAGCAGCTCCAGAAGAGCAGAGATGTTTGGAGGAGAGAGCTGGCCCACTGGTCCTCCTTCCGCAGTCTCACGAGTTCCGGCGCAGTCTTCGATCCATCTTTCATAGAATAGTTTGCCAGCCGCTTTTTTAACGTTCTCATCACGGTCTCGAAGACCCCATCTGAGAAGCTTCTCCCTCATAGATAATGACAGATGACGAAAATCTCCCAGTGTCGGGAGTAGCCGGGCGTACAGTGCACGTCTGGTAGCCGCATCCAGGTCACGGGCTCGTTCGAGCAGGTATGGCAAAGTGGAAGCCGAGAGCGGCAAGTTAAGGAGTAGTGTCTTGCGCACCTCCGCGCTTGTGTCATCCTGAAGAATATCAATCAGCTTTTCAAGCAGGGCAGCTCCTGCATCGTCGTCGTCGTCCTCATCCGCACCGTTTCCAGCTAAACGCCCCAGACCCAGGACTGCCTGCACCCTGACCGCAGGTTCCTTATCTCTGATACGCTTGAGAAGGGCCTGACGGATCAGGTGGTAGAGCTCATCATCAATGGAATCAACGGAATTGACAATGTGAGATATGATTTGCGTCGCACGATATCGCACAGTCTTGTCTTTTGCTGCCAGCAGCGGGGCCATGATAGACATAATGTGGTGGATCAGCCGTGCCGTAGGAATCTCTGGGAAAGTATCTTCTTCATCTGGAGGAGCAAATATCTGCGTGTCTTTTCGGTATCAGCTTCAGGCTCTGAAGATTGGAGAGAGATATAGTCACCTTTTTCTGATGCATGAGCCACAAACAACCCGAGAAAGCGAATAATGCGATCTCCAACCGGTTCCGACTTCTTAATAGGAACCAGGCGTAAAACGCACCGGCTTATCTCGACGTTAAACTCTTTCTCCGCCTCCGTTTGTTCCTCTGGTAGAATATATTCCTCCGGCTCACTCTGTCCATCTGAACCCTTCTTGCCTGTCTTTCCCTTCTTTGGTATAATCCCACAACACGATTCCTGTATTTTCCTCAGTCGTACCACCAACTTCCTATGCACTGTCGTGGAGCGCTGAGAATCGGCAAATATCGTGCAGACATCGCGGCGCAGGGTTGGCGAGGCCGTTGGGGGAGCAGGTTCTTCCGGGATAACTGAAGGCGCAACAGATCCAGCGCGTCCAGATGGTTGCGCAGACGACCTGCGCGTGGTAGCGCCGCTAGAACGGGCGGAGACTCGAGCAGGCATTATGATACCTTTTCGAAGATCTGTCGACTATGTTATGTTCGCGATATTAGGGGATGTGAAATCTCGGTTGCTGATGGTCGATCCACGGGCAAGTCAAGACATTCTTAAACTAAGCGTCATAAGTCTTATCGATCGTGAATGTCTGGGGATGCAATGCAATGCGATACTGTCCTGATAGGTAGGCAACAGACAACGCTGCATCGTCGATGAATCTGACGACTGGACGGCGCGGAGTAAACAAAGGCCGGAAGGGGTAAACAAAGCTGAGGCTCCCGCAGTCACATCCACGCTAAGATAAGGGCAAGGGCTAGGGTAAGGGCTGCGTCTACATATAGTATTCCAGACATCGTTTATGCTTCAATATAATAGAATTATTTCATATAAACTGGTTATATT
Source organism: Paecilomyces fulvus (assembly GCA_029606305.1). Lineage (NCBI taxonomy): Eukaryota > Fungi > Ascomycota > Eurotiomycetes > Eurotiales > Thermoascaceae > Paecilomyces > Paecilomyces fulvus. The sequence continues at coordinate 394,145 of JAPVCG010000034.1, forward strand.
ATCGAATTAATATCCTTAGCAAAGCACTAGTTCCCTCATCATATTGAAGTAGTACTCATCGCGTCTCATGTTTATCGGACAACTATCCGTCCCGCACACGTGATCTCGCGCAATCGCTGACTAATCCCGACTATCGGACGGTCCTTTGCGGAGAAGTCGGCGATTGCGGCATCAGTTTTCCAGATCAGACAATCTGATCTGTTCATACAGATCTCCAAAGATCAGAACTGCCCAGTATGTTCAGAAGAGGTGTACGCCAATTCGCCACGACGGCTCTCCGGAGCCTAGAGGCCTCAACTCCATACCACATCAAGGTCTCCACTGCGCAGGGTGTCGTGAACGGTCTAACGGAAGGCATGTTCTCAGTTCAACGCCTTTCTGATTCATTTCTAGAACCTAATTAACGGATATCAATTCTCAACAGCTATTGGAAATACCCCTCTCATCCGTCTCAAGCGCCTCTCTGAGCAGACTGGCTGCAACATCCTGGGCAAGGCGGAGTTCCAGAATCCCGGTGGAAGTGTCAAAGACCGAGCGGCGCTGTACGTCGTCAAGGATGCGGAGGAGAAGGGATTGCTGCGTCCTGGTGGAACCGTCGTTGAGGGTACTGCAGGAAACACTGGAATTGGTCTTGCCCACGTCTGCCGTTCCAAGGGTTACAAGCTTGTGATTTACATGCCCAACACGCAGTCGCAGGGCAAGATCGATCTCCTGCGTCTGCTCGGCGCGGAAGTCTACCCAGTTCCCGCGGTGGCATTCGATAACCCCGAGAACTACAACCACCAGGCCCGTCGCCATGCGGAATCGCTCGAGAACGCTGTCTGGACGAACCAGTTCGATAATACTGCCAACCGTCAGGCTCACATCGAGACCACGGGTCCTGAGATCTGGGCGCAGACGGCGGGAAAGATTGATGCCTTCACCTGCGCCACCGGAACTGCTGGCACTCTAGCCGGTATCACGCGGTATCTGAAGACTGTGAGCAATGGACGTGTCAAGAGCTTCTTGGCCGACCCTCCGGGCAGTGTCCTCCACAGCTACATCCAAAGCGGAGGCAAGTTGGTTGAGCGCTCGGGCAGCAGTATCACAGAGGGTATCGGTCAGGGACGTATCACGGACAACTTGAAGCCTGACATTGACCTCCTTGACGGCTCGCTGAACATCCCCGACGAGAAGACTATCGAGATGATCTACTGCTGCCTCGACGAGGAGGGGCTGTATCTCGGTGCCAGTTCGGCCCTGAACGTTGTGGCCGCCAAGGAAGTTGCTGAGAAGCTGGGCAAGGGACATACGGTCGTGACGATTCTGTGCGACGGCGCGTACCGGTATGCAGACCGTCTATTCTCCGACAAGTGGCTACGGAGCAAGAACTTGCGGGATGCCATCCCCAAGCACCTAGAGAAGTATATTGTACTACCATAAACATGTCTAAATAAGCGCGTTGTTTGGGTGTCTGCAGTTCAAAACGATGCCAATAGAGCATATAGCGTTTTCCTCTTGATATGTATCATATAAACCTTGACATTACAGTCAACCAAGGAAGCATCTTCATGGACGAGCGGTATAGATAGTAGGCTAAAATGTATAGAATTGAAAGCTCAGCTACAGCATCTATGGAGCTTGTGCATGAACAAGACTGTGGCAGCCATTATGGGCAGCGTTCTTGATCGTCGAGCTCATACATCTCTAACAGAACCAGCTGGACGAAAATGTCCGACTCCAGAGGGCAGCGGGGTAAGGCCGGCATTCAGGCAGAAGGCAAAGGTAGATACAGCCAGGCGGGACAAGATAGGTAAGGTCGAGGAACAGGAAAAGAACAGTCACGTGGTTTCGAGATCCTCAGATCGATCTCCCACGTAACTACAGCTAGGTCTACGCCCAAGGAACGATCGAATCTCTCTTCTCTACAGGCTATCACAAGGACAGCTAAACAGCAGTGAAAAGAAGATCGATCTTCCCAACCGCTCGGCGCATCTCGAGGATCCTCGAAGACGCATCGCAGAACGGTCGTGCTTTGCAGAATAATCCCACAAAGCAGTTAGATGACTCCGAACCCATCCAGTAGGGAGTCAAGGAGATTTATTTTCAAAAATTCCCAGCCGATCCGAAGACCAACTGGAGCGGTCAAACTAGGTAGTTTTCAACTAGCAAAAACGCGATCTCGGACGAATCCTCACTGATACGCGTATGCCCGTGCACTAGGATGGAGAGGAAAAGAAAAAAAAGGTCAAGGGACGGTCAGTCGAGGAGCCTTAAATATCTTTGGGAGGTGCAGGGGCTTCGCGCTAGCGTAAGCGAAAATATTTAAGCGAACTGCGCTATACCTTTTTCGTGAGTAGCTGCCGCCACCGCCTCGATTCTGCCGGGTTCCATCGCGAGTTCTGCGCCTCCCTTATCACTCTAGGCAGCGAAATCAGCTGCGAGCTGCCAGTTGCCACCAATGGCTTCTTAGTAAGAACGTTGAATGTCCAAGTGTCCCTGTTGTCGCGTCGGGAGTGGGGGAGCAGATCGAGGTGCAACTGACCAGTAATATCGTACAGAAATATTAGGTACTCTAGAACATGGCTACGAGACTTGGTACAACCAGTATCTCCTATTTACCTGCAAGAAGTCGCATGAACAATACACCCATAGGTTAGAAACTAGGGATAGTAGGTCCTGATATGTCAGTACTTTTGATTGCGGAGTGTACTCCAACTCACATAGCTGTCAGATTAGATATATATATTCTTCGCGCCACTTTATAAACGAGGAAGTACGGAGACACCCGACACGTTGCGCGCATACAAGGGAGTGTGGAATATATCAGAAATGCCCACCGAAAGTTTCATTAACCAGAAAGAATGCAAAATCCAGTGTACCTATTTCTCAATTCAAGGATGGGGACTATTTGTCTTGTCTGGTCCTCAGGAGCCAAGCAAAACCTCCGATCGCTAGCGGCGGAAAAGAATCCGGACAATTTTTTTTGATGTCATAATCACCTCGACTCCCATCTCTCATCTTCCCATACACAATAATGGCGACTGCAAGAGGAGCCTCAATTGCCCTTCGCCGGGCACGACTGCCCCGGGTCAGCCGTGTTGCACGTCCTATTGTGCCCTACGCTCCTACGGCAGCGGTGCGGGCATTCAGTGTCTCCTCCGCGGTCGGAGCGGACGCTAAGAAGGAAATCAAATATACGAGCACTGCCTATCCTAGTCTCAAGCGGGACCCCAAGTTCGCAGACCTGACAGAGGAGCATGTGCGCTACTTCAGGGATCTTCTGGACGCTCAATCCGCTGTCATTGACGGTGTGACAGCCGACGCGGCGGACGACATCGAACCGTTTAACAGCGACTGGATGCGCAAGTACCGCGGACACGCCCGACTCGTGCTCAAGCCCCAGACCAAGGAGGAGGTCAGCCAGATCTTGAAATACTGCAATGAGAACAAGCTCGCCGTTGTGCCACAGGGTGGAAACACTGGACTGGTTGGAGGATCTGTTCCGGTCTTCGACGAGATTGTCATCAACACCTCGCGGATGAACAAGATCCGTTCTTTTGACGAAGCAACCGGAGTTCTGGTCGCCGATGCGGGCGTTATTCTGGAGGTAGCTGATCAATACCTGGCTGAGCGGGACCATCTGTTCCCTCTGGATCTAGGTGCCAAGGGTTCATGCCATATTGGAGGTAACGTTGCTACGAACGCTGGAGGACTGCGCCTGCTGCGCTACGGAAGTCTTCACGGCAATGTTCTCGGTCTTGAGGCGGTCCTGCCCGATGGCACAATTTTCGACGGCCTTTCGGCCCTTCGAAAGAATAACACTGGATACGATCTTAAGCAGCTCTTCATTGGTGCTGAGGGTACGATCGGAATCATCACTGGAGTGTCCATCCTGTGCCCTCCCCGCCCCAAGGCGGTGAATGTTGCATATTTCGCTCTGGAGAGCTTCGACCAGGTCCGCAAGGCCTATAAGGAGGCAAAGGGCCAGCTATCCGAGATTCTGTCTGCCTTTGAGCTGATGGACGGACGAACCCAGAATCTGGTGCACAAGGTTACTGGGAAAATGCGCCCTCTGGAGGGTGACCACCCATTCTACTGTCTCATCGAGACTAGCGGATCCAACGCGGAGCACGACATTGCCAAGCTGGAAAGCTTCTTAGAGTATATCATGGGTGAAGGCATCGTGGTAGACGGTGTCCTGGCGCAGGATGAAACTCAGTTTCAGGCCCTCTGGAGCTGGCGTGAAGGTATCACGGAAGCCCTCAGCCACCTGGGTGGCACCTACAAATATGATGTCTCTATCCCACTGGAGGAACTCTACCAGCTCGTCGAGGACTGCCGCGAGCGTCTGACGAAGCTGGGCTTCGTCGGAGATGACGATTCCTTCCCAGTCAGGGACGTCGTTGGATATGGCCACATGGGCGACTCGAACCTCCACCTGAACATCTCTGTGCGACAGTACAACAAGGAGGTTGAGAAGGCGATTGAGCCGTGGGTGTACGAGTGGATCCAGGAGCGCAATGGAAGCATCAGCGCGGAGCACGGTTTGGGTCTGGCTAAGAAGCAGTTCATCGGCTACAGTCAGAACGACACGAACTTGAAGTTGATGAAACAGATAAAGAACCTCTACGATCCGGTAAGTCGACAAACCTTCTTGATAATGGATGGCATGATGCTAACTTTGGCGCCAGAACGGAATCATGAACCCTTACAAGTATATATAAACAAATCTAGAAGCGACCAGCTCCTATCTATACTCGTTCGATCCTCGCATATCCTCGCATATCGGAACTGTAAGCAACCGGTTGAAGCGTCCAAAAGCAAGCATGTACTCTAGAAGAACCCTTTTATGTATACTCCCGGCCATCTCTCTACGCCGCTACCCTTCAAACTAGAGCACAGTAGAAAAGCCCAGCATCACTAAGCACGTCCCTCCCCAGATACTCATGACGCAACATATGCAGGTATAGAGTACAAGATAGCAAAACTCAAAACCATCCACCCACCAGATCTATATCTCGTACCTCGGCTACCAAGCCGAGTCAGAAATCCGGAGAAGAGCCTAGATGCCAAGAGGAATGATTTCAAAGCTATTATTAGACCCAGACAGGTCAAGTTCTGATACCTGACAGCCGATGTCTTGGGACGTGCAATCAGAATATTTCAGTCATGCGGAGTGTGGGATAGACTCAGGTACGACGCAAGGGGGTTTGAGACCGTTTTGTGAGACACTGTGACATGTAAATGTCTTGTGTAAGAGAGGAAAGGATTGTAATGGATATAGATTATTTTGAACACTATTTCCTGATTGTTTTCTTTTTCTGATCTTCTCTGGCTGCGTCTTGACCTTAAGGTAGCTACTGTAAGTGCCTGAGGTCGCTTTCTAGAAGAGACGGATGATTTGGAGGCAGTATTACGATAAGACAAACGTTATCGCCCCTCGGATATTGAGCGGTCAGACATCACTCTGTCTTAATGTAAACAATCTTCCCAAAGCGGGACAAGACTTGAGGCTTTATTCTGCCTGCTCTGCCATTGATTTACAGGAATTGGGGATTAACTTCATTATATTCTAACGAAAGGACATGAAGTCTAAAACACTGTACATCCTCCTAAAGGATATGATCGAAAATTCTTTTTGAATCCGACCTTATCGAAGGAAAACATTGTATATTCTCTTCTCGTCCATGGTAGCAACCCGGGGTGTTTATCTAAGACCCGCCCTTAAATAACCCCGCATTAGCGTGTCCGGTTGCTATGCGCGACGGGATGTTGACCCCAGAAACGTCAGTGGACTCTCCCTAAGAAAGAAGAAGTTTAGGTAGTACGATACGATGGTCGGCTGTGAACGCTCCGGGTGACCGCTCCGATTTGGCTGCGGCTTTTTGGATGGGCGATGTTGATAGATAATTAATTTGTTCACCTGCATTCTTTTCCGAAACACCTACCCTCATCCCACCTCCCTTGGGCTGCTTGTCGGGTTGTGTCTTCCACTCTCCAAGCTCCTGCTGCTCGTTCTGAGTTGTTGTGCCTGGTCTGCTGGCGATTAGGCAAGCTTAGATTAGACAGAAGGAGGGGCTTGGGCCATTGCTTTGCTGATTTCTTGTTTGACCGTTGACTTTTTTTTTGTTCCAGCGCAAGTCGCGAGCGAGGCAAGATGGAAGACATGGCCAATCGGTACCAGATGATGGAGGAGCTGGGGAGTGAGTACTCAATTGACTCTAAGGTGGCTTATCGTCGGCCTCCTGTGCTAATCGAGTCTCGTAAACAGGTGGAAGCTTCGGAACGGTGTACAAAGCCATTGAGAAGGATACTGGGGAGCTCGTTGCGATTAAGCAAGTATGTTGAAGAATATTCAACACTGATAGTGCCCCACTGACAATGTGTTTTTCAGATCGACCTCGAATCGAGTGAAGACGATATTCAAGAAATCCAACAAGAGATCTCAGTCCTGGCGACATGTGCGAGTCCTTACGTGACGCAATACAAGGCAAGCTTCTTGCGGGGGCACAAGCTGTGGATTGTCATGGAATTCCTGGGAGGAGGATCGTGTCTGGACCTGGTAATACCGACGCATGCTGGATATGCGAAGGACCAAGCTGATTTCCGTAGCTGAAACCCGGTGTTTTCAACGAAGCCCACGTTGCCATCATCTGTCGCGAGTTGCTCTTAGGACTGGACTACCTGCACAATGAAGGAAAGATCCATCGGGACATCAAGGCGGCCAACGTTCTTCTCTCGCATACTGGCAAGGTGAAACTGGCAGATTTCGGAGTCGCGGCACAACTTACCAATATCAAATCCCAAAGGAACACATTCGTCGGCACGCCCTTCTGGATGGCGCCAGAGGTTATCCAGCAGGCTGGATATGACTTCAAGGCGGACATCTGGTCTCTCGGTATCACGGCGATGGAGATGATCAACGGAGAACCACCCAATGCGAGCACACATCCGATGAAGGTCCTCTTCCTGATTCCGAAAGCGCCCGCTCCTCGACTGGAAGGGGACGAATACAGCAACAATGTGAAGGATTTCATCGCTCAGTGTTTGATCAAGGACCCGGATCGAAGACCTTCGGCGAAGGAACTGCTCAGACACAAATTCATACGGAGCGCTGGAAAGACAGAAGCTTTGCAGGAGTTGATCCAGAGGAAGCAAGACTGGGACTCTGGGAAGGGTGCTACAGAGAATGTCAAGTACTATGCGGAGTCTCTGTAAGTCAATGAGATCTCTTAGCATGGGTTCACCGCTAACCATCTCATCTCAGGAATACCATCTCAGCGAAGGATGATGACGATGAATGGGTCTTCGACACTGTCAAGGCACCGACCATGGCCATTCCCACAGGGACACAGCGGAGGAGGAAGCTGCCCGCAATCCCTCTTGAGTGTCCTGAGGAGCAGGAGGCGGAAATGTCACAGGGAATGGAGGATCTCTATATCGAAAGCCCAAAGAATGCACCCAAGCCGGTTGCGAACTCCACCGTGCGACGCACAACGGGTCTGGAGCCTTCTCCATCCGTCAAGAGAGCCAACAGCAAGCGCAAGTCCAGTGGTGTGAAACAGCCATTGGGATTGAACCTGAGTTTTGGAAACAGCCCATCTACAGTTCGTCAGTTCCGGCGCACGTCGGACAAACTGGCGGACGACGATGGACAGTGCTCTCCACTGGTTGCCGGCATAGATGAGAATATTGGACAGAAGACTCTGTTCTCGGACGGCAACAGCAAGGAGGCCCAGCTCGGCCGAAGAGCCTACAACAAGGCTGTCGGGCTGTCTTGCCAGGAGATCCTTGCGAACACAAGTGACCAGGAAAAGCGAGAGGCCATCTCACGGTTAGCGGAGGCCTGGAGCGATCTGGAAATGATCGATCCGGAAGGTCTCTACCATATCGTGAAGCTGATGAATGACAAGATCCAAGGGTAAGTGGATGTCCACCCACTGAGTGGAGCGTCTGATGCTGACTTCAGATATCCAGGGACGCAAAGCTTTCCAGTGCCCTTCTCCCAGAGGCTCCTCCCACTACTCCTCAGAAACCACGGCTCGTCCTTGCACAGAACAACCCACATCTCAAAAGTCATCGTCGCCGTCAGTCAACTCAGGCCCCGGCAGAAGTGGAATGGCAAGCCCACTCCCCGAACCTGCCAGGACAACATGTTCCTGGAATGGAACATACTGAACAGCTGGCCGATGTCTTGTATCAACGTTGGACTGAAGGTCTGCGTGTTCGATGGCCCGCCGTATGACTGCAACAGTCCAATTCTTGCGCGGTCATCTGGAAATTGTCGCGACAGATCCAGATTGCTATTTCACTGTACATTTGATCGGCATCTGTTCCTCCAATCTTCTTCTCATTGCACCCCTTAAACCGCTTGCTTGCCCCGGAAGTATTCCGGGAATCTGCCTTACTTACTTTTGCTAGTTCTCTTCGACTGCTTTCCCCGCGCAGCAGCGGGTTGATGACGCTCATGCCTCATGCCTTCCACCTGCATATGCGTTATGAGTTCCTTGATTGTCTGCACGGTGATAACCGAGGATGTTTGTATTTTTCCATCTGGCGGGCCTGTACAAATAGAGGGATTCCTCTGCTAGGTTGGTCCCCGATGTATTATGCCCCTTGTACTATTTGCCAGGGATTTAGCTGGATGATCTCCCTGTTGACATCTTTTCTGTTCTCATATGACGACTTTTTCCTGCTTCAGCCCTTGTTGGTGAAGATAGATAGTCTTGTCTTCTCTGCTGTTTATGTTGAACTTTTCCGCTGTTCATAGTTGTAAGATGGATTGATTGTCACACGGACCCTGATCGTGAGGAGATTGGAAGCAATTAATGTGTACGAGACCGCGAATCGAGGCGCAGCATCGACAAGTGGTCTAGAGCGGTCAAAGTCCAGATGGGTGATAATAATAACAACAACTGAGATTAGAGTAGATTACTGCTTTGTAGATGCTCCCGTGTCATTTCTTTTAGCGGCCGCTAAGATCTCCTTTAAGTCTAGATTAGTTAGGGGCAAGGCTAACTACTGTACACGAGGGCGGTGGATACGAATATCATCTATCCCATGCAGGACAGGACTGACCGCACTTTGAATGCATAAAGCATTCCAAGGAGAGATGATGCGCTGCAGATAGATCCCTCTGGAGATGTCCATTCCCTCGTTTCCCATCGAAACACTTGTGTCACTGCCACCAGCAAAAGCCATGCTGAACAGCGGCTAGCAGAGAACATTACAGGAGCTGTTGTGGCTCGAGCGTATTCTCTCGAAACCAACGGCGTCCATCACGAAGGATGACGAGTCGCCGTGTCCAGCCCCTGAACGAGGCGTTGTGCCTGGAGACGGAAAGGATGAGCGGCTTCGTGAGGCCCACCGCGGCTCGTTCAAAAGTATTATTACTTCGTCCCCAGACCAAGACGGGATTCATCGCTTTCTGATTTATCCTTTGTCTCTCTTCTGACTTGCTCTTCACCCAGGCCGTCGACGTGATTCTCCCGGCCTTGCGAGGATGGTGTCCGTTGTCCCTCGATTGCACTGCAAACCCCTCACCTAGAGTAGAGTTTGTATTCCCAACCGTCTTACTTATCTGACGTCCATGGAGGAATCGCCGGAAACGGTTATCAACCAGAATGCACCTGGAGCTGCTGCGGAATTGACCCAGAAGATGGCTGCGTCTCCATCTTTTGATGAGCAGCGGGCTCTCAAGCGGTATTCTCTCCCCGCTCGTCCCAACGGTGCTTCTCGACATTCCAAGCGCCTGACTTTGAACTTCCCTATCAATGTGCCTCCGATTACTGCTCTCCGGTCCGATCAGAGCTCGCCCTTCCCAGTTCTCATGACGCCCGCTACCCAGTCCTCCGCTCATCCTTCTCCTTCCCTCTCCGCAACACCAGCTTTCATCGATGACTCGAACGATGGATACGACTTCCTGACCGCGATCGCATCGCAAGAGCGTAAGGTGCTCGAACTCCGGGAGGAGCTGCAACGCGCTGAAGCCGAGTTGGCGACGCTGAAGAGACAGTGGGCTTCGACGGAGAGGTCGAGGAAGAGGACGCCAATTAGCCTCCAAGCGGAGGTGCTGAAACCGTTGAAATCGCCTGATGTGTCTGCTGGTGACCAGTCACCCAGTATCGATGCTCAGAGTATCGCCAGTCTCGACTCGCCGTCGGTGGCTTCGAAGAGATTCAGTCGTGATCTGGCACTGCGAGAGAGCCTCCGTGCTACTGGTGATGGAGGGACGTCCATCTCCGCCAACGGGAGACGCGTCTTCCATGGTTCGAGGCATACGCGCACGCTCTCATTGCTCTCGCCGGATCTGAACGGGAGCTTCAAGCAGCCGTTCCCACAGCTACAGGATGCAGGGCAAGGCAAAGCAGAAAAGATCCGCGCCGCAAGGTCGCCGCGAGCAGCTACATTGCCGTCGATGGACCGTGATCGTGAGTCTAGGAAGGACTTGAACGATTGGAAACCGATGGAAGACGCATTTCATCAATGGCGAAAATCGATGCCTCCGTCATCACGGGAGGCGCTGGTGCGCACCGGCAAGCAAATGGCTTCGGATTTCAGAGAAGGCCTGTGGACGTTCTTGGAGGATATCAGGCAGGCGACAGTGGGAGAAGAGGGTATCAGCGCGACGGAGTCCAGAGGGATACCGCCATCATGGAGTGTCACTCCTAAGAGTCGAGAGAGATCTACGGCTGGCATATCGAGGTCATCGTCGTCGGCGTCGAGGGGGAAAGCGGTGGACGTGACTAAATCTGGTAAAGATACTAAGCCGGCCGACATTGGAGTGTCATTTTGGAGTGAATTCGGCATTGATACACCGGGGCAGACGTCCGCGAGCACCAGCAAACCCGCAGAAAGTACACCAAGCGAACAGAACGAACGAAGAGACTCGAGCCCCCCAGATGTTGAAGACAATTGGGACCTGTGGGATTCCCCGCAGTCGAAGAAGACGCATACGCCCAGCTCCAGCAGCTCTACGATTCTCTCGAAGAGAGATCAGTCTCCTATCACTCAGGCTAGCAGCCCCCGGACTAGTGCCAGGTAAGTATTACAGTCCTCGCTCAGATCCACGTCCCTCTGGTTGGCGTACTTGATTGCTGATCATCGCAGTGTTGGAGATTGGAACCCAATTCATCCAGACTCGGTGCCGAACCCGACCATATCAGAGAGCATCTCGTGGCCGACTCTGGTCAAGCTGAACCCTTCGAAACTCACGCAGACAGCGTCAAGCCTAATGGCTGAATGGGAACGAAGTCTGTCTTCTCCGCCGGAGCGGCGCCACAATAAAAGGGACTCTTCGCATTCAAGTAAAGGGAGTAAGAGCGATTAGCTGTTCAATCAGCAAGTTGCTCCCCATTACGATTATTTTTGTATATCCTTTTTCTTTCTCTATACGCGTTATATGCGCAACGCAATGAACAATGACTCCCATGCGACTCCCGGACACAACATGCTCGAACCAGACTGGCAATTTGGGTGGACCGGAAAAACTGAATGAATATGTGCACGAAATCTAGACCGTTTGAACTCTCTTGTCTTCTCTGGAGGATGTCTATATTTGGATCTTATATTCCCAGATTTTGCTTCCTTCTTGGACCGATGTATTTACATTCTCCGTGTACATTTGATGACTAGCCTTTTGGCATTTTTTACAAGGGTCCCATTTATTATTTCAAGTATACTAAGCCCCTATCTATCAACTGTATTATTTCTATTGCAAAGTTAAGTACATCGTATGTTTATATCACGTGATAAAACGCGGAGCTAGTGTCTCCCGTCAACCGTAAAAATACTTTTACCGCATGGCCATCTCTGCGATTTAGTCGCAGCTGGTGTTCAGTGTCCATTCTACCTGTTTTCCTGTCTTATTGAATTTTCACCCAGCGGGCAAGGTTGTTAGATTTTGCTTTGTGGGAAATCACATTAGCCTAGCTGTGATCCCGGCATATAGCGAGCGTCTCTCGTTCCAGATCTATCGAAACCAGTTTCCGGACCGCCTGGAAGCAGACAGTTCGCGATGAGCTTTCCCGGAATGACTCCGCCCATCGGGGGCGCCCCAGGTGCTCCTCAAGGAATGAGCGAGCAGGAACAGGCGATGGTCAAGGCGGTTAGTATCTATCTGTTTGAGTTATCATCCGTTGTCAGGTTGATATGAGCTACTATGAAAATAGCTGCCTTGTCAATTGACTCGATGGACTGTCACTCCTTGAAATGACATCCTGACTGACTTTCATAGATGCAAGCGGCAATGGAGTCGTGTCCAGTCAAGACGATCATTTCCGGAGGAATGGGTTTTGCGCTCGGTGGTGCTTTCGGCTTGTTCATGGCCAGTGTACGTACTTTAACCTTCACTGTCAGCCTGGTTTCTTTGCTAATGGGCCTTTCTCACATCGCAGATGTCCTACGATTCCACTTTTACTCCTCAGGGCCGCGAAATTGCCAACCTCCCCTGGCGCGAGCAGGTACGCCACGGCTTCAAGGATATGGGCAAGCGATCATGGTCCTCGGCTAAGAACTTTGGGATTGTCGGTGCTTTATTCTCCGGAACCGAATGCTGTATTGAGGGTCTGCGCGCGAAGAACGATCTCGCCAACGGTGTCGCTGCGGGCTGTATTACCGGCGGTATCCTCGGTGCGAAGGCGGGTCCTCAGGCCGCGGCGGCAGGCTGTGTCGGCTTTGCAGCGTTCAGTGCGGCGATCGATGCGTACATGAGGATGCCATCTGATTAAGTTTTGGATGGGACTGACTATTCTCGCAAAAAATCATCATGTTAAGGCTGTAACATGCTACAACTCCGGGAGGTCTTGATGGGATCAATAATCGCCGTCACAATTGAGGGCATATTATTGGGATGGCGTTCGGTGTTCAATCGCGACAAAACTCGGGACGCATTGCTGGAGTTACGGGTTTCGATTTTGGGATCATCTACCCACGGTGGTCGCTTTTGCTTTTCGTTGATACAACGCACGGATGCCAGGATAGCTCTGGGTTGCAATATATACCGTGACACATCCTGCTACTGGTTCTGCAAGAGAGAAAGACTAGAAGTTTGGAAGTTCTAATACCGTGTATGCAGTCAGTCGATCGACTCCCAGTATTAGTACGTGGACGAAGACTCCCTACTCATTTCACATTGATGGCTTCCTGTCCTGTTTTCACTGTACATTAATTTCTTGTGATTTTGAAGATAACTAGATCCCTCCCTGTACAAAAAGTAGATGAATACATCTAAACCTTTTATTTCACTATAGTTATTTGATGTCTTGGTAGTGTAACATTTTACTTGCTCTCTATTCATCTGATCCCGCAATCTTGCCTGCATTTGGGCACTCTACCAATCATGGCATTGCTTTTCAAATACTGCAGTGCCCAAATGTTGAGTAAAAAACAATCCAACATAGAAGGCGGCCCAGTGGAATAATAGCAGCGCACTAATTTCCAGCATGCAAGGTCTGCAAGTTAGTCTAATCTCGAACGAACTCCATGGTTTGTTCCTTCTCATCACATGGAAAAATATATCTGTAGTTTCGTCCATGGCCACCATCGTTTGCTCTCAGACACACTATCAAGGTTTCACTACATGTCGCCAGACATGCTGCATACGCTAAATTCGTAACCTGCCATACTGTGCCACGTTACACTGAATACAAGACTTCATTTGCCATGAGAGCATGGGGAAATAAGGATGGCGGTTGGTTATATCCCGCCCTGACAGCCTGACCCGAGTAAGGAACGAGAATGAAAGTAGGATTTATATATACTCTCTGGGTAGCTATTGTCGACAACGAGAACTGTCATATCTTCTGGAGTAACAGCATACAGTGGAGTGGAGGGAATTGCGATCGATTTGATCTTCGATCCGCCACTCAGACCTTGTGACGTAGTTGCCTCGGGATGTATACAAACAGCACGGACTGATTGTTTCTTAGCAATTGCGCCTCATTCGTATCATTCTCTTTGCTTGACAGGAGCAGTTGATACTCGAGGTGCATTTCTAATTCTTGGACAAGATGACTACCACCACCGTGAGTTCGTTGCCATTCTAGACATAATACTATACCAACTCATCTTGACCAATTCAGGAGCATCGAATACAGAAAATAGAATATTCCATCGACAAGCCTCTGAATAGAGAACCCTCTGTTAAGGAACTGATAGCGAGGTATATGTTTATTCTTTCTTGGTCTTTTCTAAGAGGATACGTCAAACTAACTATGTCTCGTCCAGCTTCATCACCCCCGAAGATGCCGCTTATGATCGCAATCACGGCCCTATCCCACATCTTGTGGCAGATGAACATCACGTCGCGGTTGACGGAATTGTATCTAGGCCTCTGTCGCTTTCCATGAATGATCTTCGCAAGTTCCCTCAGCATGAGGTCGTTTGCGCCCTGCAATGTGCCGGAAACCGACGCCACACGATGCGCACCCTCCTGAAGGAAGTCCAAGGGATTGATTGGATGGATGCCGCGGTGATGAATTGTAAATGGAAGGGTCCACGATTGAGAGATATATTGAATGCTGCTGGTGTTCGGAGTACGGGAAAGCTTCAGAATGGGAAAGGGGCAAAGAGTGGATTGCATGTTGCGTTCTCGTGCTATGCGGTAAAGTGCCAAGAGGACGATTGGTTTGGAAGCAGTATTGAGCTGGAAAGGTGTTTGAGCTCGGACGCAGAGGTTATTCTCGCATTGGAGGTGAGTTTCCATATTCCGTCCTCTTGTCTTTCTTTGACTAGTATCTGGTACGGGTGCTGACGTCGTCGGTCAGATGAACGATAAACCACTCTCCCCCAAGCATGGATATCCTGTTCGAGTTGTCATCCCCGGTATTACTGGTGCTAGATGGGTCAAGTGGCTCGACCGGATTACCGTCCAAGACAAGGAGTCGTCTAATTTCTATGAACAGCATGACTATAAAGTACTCCCTCCTGAAGCTGTCGATTCGAAGACTGCCGCAAAGTATTGGGACAAAGTACCACCCATCACCGATGTACCCATCAATTCAGTCGTTGCAGTTCCAGATGACAATGAGACGATCCGAATTCCTCCATCTGGGGCTATAGAAGTCAAAGGCTACGCCGTCCCGAAAGGTGACCAAGGACCTGTCACCCGTGTCGAGATCTCCACGGACGGAGGCAAGTCATGGGTCGATGCCCAGCTTCAAAGTAAACCGGTGAAAAAGTGGTGTTGGGTGCTTTGGAAAGCATCAGTAAAGATCGAGAAAGGGTCAGGAAAGGAAATCCTCAGTAGAGCTATTGATGCAGGAGGAAATACACAGCAAAAGCACTCACAGTGGAATTTACGAGGTGTATGCTACAATGGGTATGGAGCATCAAGGGATTTGACTGTTGTATGAAACGGCATGATTTTGTTGTCTTTGAAAGCGCGGCGCTTGCATGAAGGATTCTTGTTTCATTCTTATTATTATTCCTAGCAATGCAAGAATGACTGCAAGTGAGTATCAGTACTGTTCGAAAGTTGACTCCCTGAGCTTTGCATTCTGTCCTCATAGCCAGTGAAAGACTCAATCGACTAAGAACCAAGACTCTTCATTTGTACCCTTCCAAACGAAAATTCCAAACAGAGTTTGCATTCCCCTGCTATAGTACACCAGGATCTGTGAATGCCTCCCGCTCGCTTATCTGTAAGGATGTAGCCATCCGCCATAAAGACAATGAATGGAAAGCGGGGAAGAAAGGAGCGGTTTCAGAGATGGGGTTTAAAATCTCCTCTTGCATCATTTTTCTCTGCAGGATTCCCTTCGTCCTTGTCAGTATCCACAGCTTATCTGCATACTCTCCTGCCAACGCAGGCATCTACCCGAAACGTGGGGTTTGATTGTACATTCTGTATATTCATTCTAACCGAAACCCTGTCATACATTCTCTACACCGAATTCAAGAGAGCTGGATGATCAATCAGTGAACGCCGTCAGCTCACTCAAACAAATTTTCGCTGTCGTGATGTGGTTCGTGCGCTTCTAATAGCCGCGTATGTCTGGTCCCAGAGTTTGGTGTGAGACATGTTTTCCAGCATGCCTCCAAAATCTCAAGTCTGCCTTCGGAAAGCTGCTGAGAGTCCATATGTACCTGTATATGGGCTATGGTATGCCACGGAAAGAAGGTGGCACAGTTGTGCCAAGTTGGCATCTGTCCGAAATGTCTTCGATGTGCTGGTCCATCGGAGCAGGATTCTTTGCCTGGGAGAATGGGTTAAATACCCACCTTTCCCTCCTGTATGCTGCTCCTGGGGGTGTGGTCATGGAGCTGAGATTGTGACATCTTTTACGTATTTTGACGATTTTTATATACTCTCTTGTGTCTCTCTCTTATTTTGGTAATTGCTTTATAATCGATTATCTCAACTAGGCCTCATGATTCATCTTATAGAGGTTTTCCTTCAGTATATCAAAAGTTGTCGCGGAAGAATATATTTGATGGATCCAAGACTGGTTGTCAACTTGCGTATCTATGGCCAGTTTACCACATTTGACCGCAACGAACAACCTCAAGCACCACCAGCGTGCCCACTGTAAGAAACATCTGCTACAGTGTGATCTTTTAATGATTTCATAATCCGTTGCTAATTGATTGGATGAAGTGGAAAGTCTCGTGAAGAGAGCATATACATCGTTGGCAACGAGAACGGAGCCTACGGCCGCCTGGCGGAATATATATCCCGACCCCATTCTGAGCCAAATGGACCTCGCCTTTGGTGATCCTTAGGTTAGGACGTACAGTACCTTGACAGACTGTGTTCTGAGATGAATGACTTCAAGCACTCCTATAACTAGTCTCTGTGACAACTCCACAGGGTAGATGGCCTCTGAAAATCACCCAGCTGTTGTGGGCCACACAAACACTCTGTGAGTTGATACTGTGTTTTGGGCATGGTGATTCTCCACTTAGGAACATCCTTGGTAAGTAACCGAAATTGACCAGGATTTACACTTAGTATTTGCCGTCTTAATCTGCAGCATCTAGTCATAGAGCGGCCCCCACAACTAATGTGATATCCAAGCTGATAAGTGAATAGGCCAGCCTGCACGATACATGCAGGTTTTCTCTCTCAAGTTGTCAACACCGACGGCTATGGCCAAGTAAGGACAGAGACAATCCTCAGGACATGTACACACCCGGACTGACTAACCAAGTAACAGATATACACAAAGAGAAACCAAGACCTGGGCGCCACAGGGCGTCACACCCAGACCACATTCCTCCTTCATATTGTGTCCTTTGACTGGCCACCCAAGCCAACACTGGCCCACCCCTGAGGGAGTACACCGGTACAAGTACTGGCTGAACCCCTGTGGGTGAGTCTGGTTGCAAGCACTTCCAGGTCATCTAGTCTGCGTGGCACAAAGAATCCTGGGATTTTGGAATCTTCTGTGGGTTGAACAATTTCATGTGCTGTTTAACTCTCTTTTCAAAGCGCTTTTCATCTTTTGATTACTCTACTTGTGCACTATTGGTCTCCAGTCAATATTTAGCTTTAGATGAAATTCACCACCCATTTAGAGCTGCATTCCCAAACAACTTGACTTGTCAAAGGAGCTTCACATGGGCACTCAAGACTTTTTTCTGCTTGACTTTCTTTCTGTTTCTCTACACTGTCTATCTACATGTATCATGTATAGGTCAAAGAGAAGTGCCTCCCCCCTATATTGAGACGCGCAAGACGTTCGAAATGACAACATAAGTATAGTCCTCGTTTACCCCATTTTGGTGTTAATAATCCTTTGCTAATAGCTCCTGAGGAATCTTCTCCAAACATTTATATACAAAAATATTTAAAAATAGGGAATTTATTCCGACCATCAGACCATGGAATTCTCATCGGCCTATTTTACAGCTCGGATTCCGCAAAACGGGGGCTACGATATTGGCAGTTCCATCCTTATGGTTTCTGCATCTCTTCTCGACAGTTCAGTTACTGCTTATTTATTACGCTAAAAATGATATTGCACATCGAATCAGCCAATATCTAACACAAAGGGTGATGGCTACCATTGGTACGTCTTCAAATAGTAGCTGAAGCACAATTAAACTCAGAAATAAAAGACAGTGGATAATTCAACTTTTCCAATTAAAGTAGTCCTGCCACTTGAATTGAATGGAACCCGTATAGGATGCTTTCATCAATATACTGACTTCCGATTGCAAAGCCGTTTATTTGTTCTGTGTATGGACTTGGAACTGAATAGAGAAACAGTCACTAAATTGCGAGAAACACTGTAACTATGCCGGCCTTATTCAAGGACGCAACTCTGAGGGCGAGCCAACTATTGCAGTTGGATACTATCAAACTAAACATGGGGCTCGTCAAATTTCTTCTATATTGGCCAAATGATGGTGCCGGAAGACCTACTTGGAGTTAAAACTTTGTTGTTGTCTCTTTGAATCGGGGCTTGCATCTGGAGAGCGCACAAAATCAAGATGAACAATATTAATAAAGAGATTTTGCCAGCCAATGGGAAATTCTTCTTCAGCATCAATCGCCAACATCAACGATTATAGTCCAGATAGAGTACCGCTTGTTTATTCAGGAGGCGGAGAGTATGAACCTTAGCCAATTCCACTAGAGACGCTATGCTATGTTCCAGAATCCTTTAATTACACTTTTTTAGGTCCATTTTCATGTCGCAACAGGAAATGTCAAGACCACATTGACCCGTTCATATGAATCCGCAATGTCATTAAATATGACCATGATGCTATCTCAGCATCTTCCTTCGCGATACTATGGCGTCTCTCATCTTCCCAATATGTCACAATTATTTATATACACTTCCCACCATCAACAACCATATCGGTACCATTGATAAATCGTCCCTCATCGCTCGCCAAGTACAAACACATATTAGCGATATCATTCGGATCCGTCAGACGACCTAGAGGCACTTGTGCGATGAAGTTGTTTCTGTTCTCCGGTGTGTCCGGCACACCAGTGAACATCTCGAAGAGTCCTGTTCCAGAGAGAAGGGGGCAGACGGAGTTTACGCGGATGTTGTGCGGGCCGTATTCAGCTGCGAGACCCTTAGTTGCCTATGTGATAAATGTGTCAATTGTAATCAATGTTCACCAATGGTTAAATGCTGCGATCTTGGCTATTACTTACATTGGAAACTGCACCCTTGGTGGCATTGTACCAGACCAGACCCGGTCGAGGACGAGAAGCCCCTGTGGAAGAGATGTTGATCACGGAGCCTCCCTGACCTTGCTCAATAAAGCGAGGAATCACGGTCTTTACAGCGTGGAAAATGCTCTTGACATTGACCTGGAAGACGCGTTCCCATTCCTCCTCAGTCACTTCCAAGGTGGGCTATGGTAGAGCTCATCATTAGCTGGCATCTCGTCTGGGGCGATTATGACATGCTTGGAAGAGCGAGGAAATCAAGTAGTTGACTCCATTGTATCTAGGAATTTCCCATAACCAATATTGCATTTCCCTGGCGACGATCGAGACTTGTTCCTGAATCCAAATAGCTCACACACCTTATTCTTATAGGTCGTTCCCGCATTATTCACCAAAATATCCAAACGGCCGAACTTCTCAAATGCCAGATCGACAACCACCTTCCAGTCATCTACTTTCGTCACGTCTTGTTTTTGAAAGATCAGGTTTGTTGCATTTTCTGCTGCGACTTTCTCTCCCCCCTCAGCGTTGATGTCTGTGAGGATAACCTTGGCACCCTCGTCACCGAATCGGCGCGCGATGGCGACTCCAAAGCCTGAGCCTCCGCCTGTATAAAAGGAAATCGGTCAGTCAATCAATTTCGAAGGCATTATGTTCGTAAAGTTGAGTTTGGAATCGATTCATATCGAGTATATGAGAGCGGAGATGAACGAGGGGAAGAAAGCACCATCAGGAGTACATACCGGTCACAATGGCAACTTTACCCTGAAGACGGGAGCCGGGTTGAGCAGCCATGTTATACAAATATTATCTCTCTAGTTACAATGGATGGGATCAGAAAAAATGGAATTGATATGTTGATTTCAGAGCTACAAATCTACTCTGGGATGGATTCAGAATGAGGGGGCGGTCGCAACACCTCCGATCACAACGGCTATCCGAGGTACAACACGTCGTACACAGATACAATAGTCCCTGGAAAATATTCTTAAGACTGCTTAAGATGAACAGGTCAAAACATGCTTTCCTTTCACAGCTTCAGGCCATCGAATCCCTTCCTAACTGATCGAAGTGCAGAGTATATGGTTGTATTTTCCCTGATCAGTGATGTTGACGATCTCTGAACGTCTTTCCCAATAGCAACTGCGGTATTATTGAATCTATTCCGTATAGAGAACTTTTATGCGAACACGTGTTGCATGATTGTCGAGGTATCAGCAATCCAGCATACGTTGGACGTCGATCACACTACGAGCCTATGTGATGCGCACACATACATTCTGCGAGATACCTGGCCGTCTCAATGAGGCTGAACACGCAGTGTCTCAAAAAACAGAAGTCTTAGGATGCGGGGGTTCAACCTTGTTTTCCAAGTCTAAATATCCCACGCAGTAGATGGTGAAAGCTTATGTTGGAAGATCCATGTCATGCAGCACCACACAAACGACGAGTAGATCCATTGATACCCAACTCAATGCCATGGATGTCTAAAGGAGAACGCAAAATCATGACAGAATAAAGGTTTGCAAGTGAGAGCTAACTTTTTCTGAGTCGCAGCGTGGAAGCAAGGGTATATTCCCGGTCTCCAGAAGTTTAACTTTGCACGTTGCTGTTAGCTGTCAGACGGGCACAGCCGATCTCTATAATTCTTGACGAGAACTCGAGGGCATACAGCACCGCCACAGGGGTTTTGACAATGATGATTGAGTGGCTTTTGAACTAGCACTGCAAGCCTCTCATCTGGGAAGTCTCACCCATAATTCTATAGCCTCAGTGTTGCGGCACAGGCGCACTTTTCTTGCACGAAGAAGAACTAGAAAGACACGGGCCGCACTCGGATCGGGTCCCATAACGGAGAACCACTCAGTGTGCTACAGGCCTACTGATCCTTGGGGAGTTCCTTCAGTTCTTCATCCTGTTAGTTGATGAAGTCCCCGCTATCTTCAGACGTTGTGGGTACACGTCCGGGATCTTAATGCCTCAATTTTGAAAGGGTTATATTGAGAGTCCAAAGTCACTCTGGTCGAATGTGTGTGTGTGTGTGTGTAAATGTAGTAAGTACCTCATGGGGCGCTAACGTCAAGCTGGATATGAGAGCTGTGATACATGCTTGTGAGAACAGCGATCAGGGAATAATTTTATAACTTGTCAGAAGGCATGCTGGATGTAACTAAAGCCTGCAGGATTCTCGGTAGGTGATCGTCATGCCAAGGAGTACATAGTAACATTGACCGATATGGACAGAGAACAGGACAGAAGGTTTGACCAAGTCAGTCCCTGAGCGCACAGTGATATGTTGTCTCGATATACTCTATATGTTGCATTTTCCCGATATGAAATCCGTACAAAATACCCTAGAAAATAGCCATCATGTTCGGGGGAGAGGAAACACCACCAGGCATGTTGAGTGGCACAGATGCGACGAAGAAGCTCCACCGCTTGTGCTCTGCGCAAAGACGGGATAGAGCTTCTAGATCAAAGAGCTCGCCTACCGTCCGAAGAGTTCGTCGGTTAGTTCATGGATACTCGCTTGCAGAAATTCAACGAAAGTGACAAACCTACCAATTGGCATTCCCCAGCCAGCGATCACGTACTCATGCAGGAAAAGGTCACCTTGAGGTGGATAGACCTGTGATTCAAGGATGTCAGTGGAGACCTGGATGTCTTGTTGATATGGATGCGGCTCACCTCCCAACTAATCGCGTCACTAGCAATAGCAGCGAAGCCGGAATCCCAGAGCCAACGGAGAACGTCGGTAGTGGCTTCAACTCCGGCGTGGTGGGGGCTCTTGTTGTCAGAATATGCTTGCTTCTGCGAATCTGTCATGACGCTATCCCACTCTCTCGTGACTCCGATGCGAACAAAGAGGATATCACCCTTTTGAAAGGTGACATTACATTCTTTCGCAATCTCTAGAATGTCACTCAGCCGAACCTGATGGGCCGAGAAAGTGGTATACTTGATGCCTCGCTTCTCAGCATAAGCAGCATAATCAATGAGGACCCCGCGGCCTGGGAGGCGATATCAGATTTAGCAAATTATTTATTCATTAGATCCTGCCATACCTGCGATGCCCTCCTGAGCCCAGTGCTGCAGACCGATACGATCATTTTTACGGTCATTGATCTCCTTGCTGGTCGTGCCACCATAGAATAGTCTTTGCGTCTGACCAGGCACCGCTTGAGAGAAATGACGGAGGCCATCCCACTGGCTACTCTGTTCTTTTCAAGCACGTCAACCTTAGTGCCTTCAAGGCACAGCGTAGGATGTATACCTACGAGGATTGAATGTGTAGATATCATCAAAAGCCACCCCGCCCAGTAAGGGGACAATCTTGTGCTCACAAGGTTGGCGATTGAGATTGGGGAAGTCCAGCTTCGTCAAATCCCAACCCAAGGTCACTCTCTTGCCAGTCTTGATCTCTGTTGCAGCGGCTTTAGTCACTACTTCTGGGGTCAAGACAGCCAGTTTACCGAGTCCTTCTTCATGGCTGCCTGGCTTCCCAACCCAAACTTGCTTGGGGTTGGGAAGTTCATCAAAGGGGATATCGAAAGGTGATTTCTCGCACATGGTCACACGATAGCGTTTCTGAATATTATCACAAAACGCAATGAATAAAAGAGAGATCCAGGTGCCGCACAAGTTCTATGTAAGCTACACTTCAATCCCTGGCTCGATCTGCATAAGAAAAGAGGGCATAGGTAATCTAACCCAATCAAATCGGGTTGTATCCATTAGTCGCCTCTGGAAAACCTCCAATTTCATCCAATGTGGAAAGATTGGCGCTTCGACTGGAGACGTTGCGGCGGTATGAACAGCGGACATTGACCCAGCGAAAAATGTATCTGATCGGCTTTGGAGATGACAATAGCATCGGCACATTCTCTCTTCGAGTCTGAACTGAACACCAATAGCTTGTTTCGGATCAATTCAGAGAAAATGATGTTAGCCCATGGCCAATTCGATCCGGGCATCAGTCGTTAGAATATCATCACGTCTCTGTGCAACATCTGGCAGGTTCAGCGCACATCACAGCTTGACAGGGTGAAAGTGGTGCTAGGACCTCCGGTGCGCTCGGTTGGCGCAACGAGAGCAAAGTAAACGATTGTTAAGTCTCAGCTCCCCCGCAAGCCGCAACTTTAGTTATTCGATCGACATCGCCTCTCAGGCCGCGGTGGATACACACAAACTTTTGCTGTCATACCCTTCTCACGGCCGTCAGAGCAGTGGGTCAGCTCTTCTGTATGCCACCGGACAATAGACAAGGCCCGGAAAATGCGAAATGCGTGTTGCTATGCTCTAGTTATTGGGCTACAATGCACAGGTGAGTAGACCGATTCCTGACTCGGCAGTTGAGGACGAGATGAACGTGGTCCAGAAAGTCTGGACGGGGATGATCAGCCAGATATTATCATCGAATTAAGAATCTCTGGTCCAGTAGGTCCAGGACCTACTAACTTACGTAGGACCTAGATACCCTGGTCAATTTCAAGAGATCATCTTCCCTAGCTGCTCCGTAGAGGCCTAGAAGTTTGTGAAACAGAAGCTGAACTGGATGTCCTGTTTCTGCCTCTGACTTTCTTTCTCTTATCTTGTGATATCTCCTGCAGTGTGCAATTTCGGAGACACTTTGTTTTTCCGTCTCCATCGATCCCTCCCTACCTCGGGGCTTACGAGGGCGTTCCGCAGTCATGGCTAATTTCGGAACGCAGACCAGCTTGTACAATCGACTGGTGACAATCTTTGTGGCCATCGGGTCCATGGTGAGTGGTATCTCTTTAGTTGCATCAGGGTTGCCTCCTTCTAGCAGTATGAAGAGAACAAACATCCTGACAGACATGCTATAGACCTATGGTTATTGCGCCTCGATCATCGGTAGTACTATCGGTCAACCAGGATGGTATATATTCTTCCACCTTCCAGCAGAGGGTGAGCCTGGATATGCAACGATTACGACGCCTGCGATTTCCACTGCCAATGGAGTTTTCAGCGCTGGAGGCGCTGTTGGTACACTTTTCATCATGTGGGCATGCGACTTCTTCGGTCGTAAGATGAACATTCAGATGGGTGCTCTGGCAACTGTAGTTGGAGGAGCTCTTCAGGGAGGAGCAGCTAATCTCAAGTACAGTATCTATCTTTTTTAAGGCCTTGAACGGGTCTGCTGACATCAAGAAGGATGTTCCAGGCTGGGAGGTTCGTTTGCGGTTTGGGGATTGGTATCCTGGTAACGGTCTGTCCGATGTACCTGTCGGAGTCGTCCAGTGCCTTCCGTCGCGGTTGGCTAGTCGGTCACCATGCCATCTTCCTTGTTTTTGGCTATATGATGGCGGGCTGGGTTGGTTTTGCATGCTACTACGCCACAGATACAATCCCTTCGTTCGCGTGGCGGTTCCCTCTGTGCTTGCAGTGCTTGCCGCCCCTGATATTGTTTCTGGGATCTCCATGGCTTCCACGCTCCCCCAGGTGGTTGATCTCGAAAGGAAAGATGGACGAGGCACTCCTTGTCTTGAAGCATCTCCGTGCTTCCCCCGAAGATCCCGATGACGTGGTCGCCCAGGAGGAGTTCCATCAGACCAAGATGCAGCTGCAGCTCGAAGCCGAGAAGCTGGCTTCTGCTGGTTACAGCATATGGACTGCGGTGTGGAGGAAGAAATCCTACAGGAAGCGTATGATCATTGGGTTCCTCACCCAGTGGGGTGCAGAATTTGGTGGACCTCTTATTATCGTAGGTTAAGCAGGCATTGCAGCTCGATCAAGTCCGCTAATCACAGAGCAGAACAACTACGCTGTTCTTCTGTACACCAACCTTGGCATGACGGGCAGCATGCCTCTTCTTTTGAGCGCAGTCTGGCTTACTACTGCCGGTAAGTTCAAAAGTCTACTAAGTCCTTGCCCATGCAAGCTGACCATGATAGGTTGTATATATAACCCGCTTGGTGCCTGGCTTCATGATAAAGTCAACTCCCGCCGCAAGATGTATATTACTGGCTTCGTCGGAGTGGTCATCACTACTTCTTGCCTTGCTGCCATGACTGCTGAGTATTCTGGCACCAAGAATCGGGTTGGAAACGGCTTCGGTATCTTCTTCATGTTCCTGTATCTGGCATTCCAGGGGTATGTATTGATAACTGTGTATTATATGGAAATTGAACTGACAATTGTACACGCAGAACC
Organism: Paecilomyces fulvus; assembly: GCA_029606305.1. Taxonomy (NCBI): domain Eukaryota; kingdom Fungi; phylum Ascomycota; class Eurotiomycetes; order Eurotiales; family Thermoascaceae; genus Paecilomyces; species Paecilomyces fulvus. Next base: position 419,436 of record JAPVCG010000034.1, read on the forward strand.
TTCTGTGATACCACTATGTATCTTTACGTCTCTGAGATCTTCCCGACCGAGATTCGTCCCATTGGTATGGGCTTCTCACTCTTTGGACAGTTTGCCGGTAAGTACACTGGGTCTGCACCAGCATGATCGTTTCTAATCTGTATAGCTACCATTATCCTTTTGCAAACTGCCCCCATTGGTTTCAACAACGTCGGATGGAAGTATTACCTGGTCATCATTTGCTGGTCGGTTTGCTTCATTCCAGGTAAACATCTGTCGCCTATATCTCGTGCTTCTGCCTTAGGTTACTAACCCGTATTCCCCCCAGTGATCTACTTCTTCTTCCCTGAAACTGCCCGTCTTTCCTTGGAGGAGATCGCCAAGAACTTCGGGGAAGAGGTCGCCATTCACGTTACCGATGCGACGGACGAGGAGAAGGCCCAGCTGGAGAGGAACCTGGCCGGTAGAGAATCCGCTTCTCCGGGAAGTGAGACCCAGCCCGAGGTGGAGAAAGAACCCCCTAAAGTCGATAACTAAAGGAACCATGGATACCACTTTTTGCCATACTAGTTGATATTGTTGGTCCTCGTTCGGAGGGAAATAGGATGGAGATCAAGTAGGCGCGAGTTTTCTGCTCTTTTCGGACGGTGAGTCAATGTTGCTCGATGGAACGGCTGCAGCTGAAAGTCTTGCGAATACAGTTATACGTTGACCAGAAATATACTTTATAAATGCTATGGCACCGTCTTCTGACCAGACCAGATGAACAAATGTCTCAACCTGTCCGGCTCAGATGTTCTTCTAGATGGATTGAACTAGTCCTTGAGTCGCATGATAAATACCGGGAGACATGATAGCTACATTTCCGGGATCTTGTCTCTTATGTTGCCAGCGGCGTAATTTGTTATGTTCCAAGGCTGAGCCTAACAAAAGGACGGAAAATGAAAGAGCTCACAGCCTTCTTAAACTCAGGAGACCCTTTAGTCAGATATGTAAGAAACTGCCGGGATACATCACCCAGTAGGAGTTTAATGTATCAGTATTGACCTACTTTCTTCTTGACCCTCTCTAGAGGAGCTACAACAAGGATCTCGGCCCCAGATACTTCCTCGTCCCCCAACCACCCCAGACTGGCACCTTCATGAAATGCGGAGGACCACCTGCGATCCCCCCAAAGTCATTCTCGACAATTTGACATCTCGAATATCGCCGCTGGATCTCCCTGACTGCACTCCATTTGAATGGCCTGTCGAGCCAGTCATCCATGACTTCCCACCGGGGCTTCTTAGACCCAGCCCATAAGCAGATGATGGGTGCTGAGCGGATTTTCGGATCTGCAACGAACGGTAGTCGCGTACGAATTATACGTGCGCATTCTACGCCGCTCATTATTGGCATGGCGCTCTGTATAATACCTGGGTTAGCCCTGCGACGTAGGTGTATACAACAAGCATGAACATTTGCTGAGCCAATGAGCAACGAGTATAGGCTCTGTTGGGCAAAGTGTGTAGTATAATGACAGATCCTGGGGCATGCATACATCCATGAATATCATATCTGGTCGAGGGCATACGGCCGGGTCCGCAGCCAGGTAGTCGAGTGCTTCTTTACCATTTTGGACTTCAGCAATTGTCCAGTATGGAGCGTCTCTGCGAATCAGCTTCGTTAAAAGTAGTCGATTTATTTTACTTTGTTTCTTCAGTGTCAGCTTTTCTATTTTGGAACAGACAAGTAGATCGGTGTGCAACGTACTTATCGTCCGCGATCAACACATGGATTCTGGGTGGTTCCATATTTCTATTCACTTCAGAATGTGTATAGTAAAATTATTCTGAATTTTTGTATCATCAGGCTGTGCTTGATGGACTGAGTGGTCTCTTTTTTCTTGTAACTTTTAAGGTAGCTTACAGGCAGAAAACTACGTGGCGCTTCTCCAGAACTTTATAGCACAGCACAGCATAAGCTAAATGTCTGACGGGATCTCAGGCAGCGAAATGAGCTAGATGTGCCTTCTTATGGCAGCGTCTTCTTATCTCGACGCTGGGTTCTCGCAGAACAAATTTGAGATGTGGAAACTGTAGAACTCCGTTATTTCACTTCTCATAGGAAGGATCGATGAGCAACTTCGTTCAGCTCTTGGTAATTATAAACAAGCCACGGTTCTTGGCATGTCGAGTAGATGACTGTGGTACTCATTTGGGTCATTGCAGCTGCCAACAGAGATCCAGAGTTAGTTAATATATGCCTTAGGTACCTAGGCGGCAGGAGTCGGCAGAATTATGGGATTTTCACATTTATTTAGCCTCGTGAGCCTCCCAGCTTTTCTTTCTTAGATGGTTAATCAAAAGTCATATCTAGATCTGATGTCCATACTACCAACCTTCTTTTAAGAATACAAGCTATACTTCGCAATAGGAGAATCTCCTCATGCTAGCGGCTTCTATCTGCGCAGGCCAGGTCCTCAACATCCGCAGATGCACGGTTCGACAAGTGTCCCACAGTATCTGCTTCGTTGCCAACTCCTGTACCCACAGGAGACCGAACCAAGGTCAATTCTCGAATGCATAGGCAAGTACGGAGTACTAACTTCAACTGACCAGTGCCCAGACCCTCAAAAATGGGGGCTACAAAAATAGTGTGGAGGCCCTAGCGCTGGACGTACAACGGCGCAGTTTTGACCGCGCGTTGGACCTCGTCACGTTCCTCAACAGTTGGACTTTTGAAGACCCAGCATTGCCAGATTCGACCGATTTATAGTGCCAGCGAGCCGAGGGTTCTCCCCCTGAACAATACCCGGACAATGGTAAAATGTGATAAACCCCGAAGTGCAACCTTTCCCATGGAGGAATCTTCTACGCGTTTTGTACCTAGAGGAAGGTCTTTTTGCATCTGCCTCTCACACTAATTATCACTGCTAGTTCTCGATGTTCTTGCCTGGGCTAACCGATCTGGTCACGTAGACGGGCTGGTTCCGATCTTTCGATAGTTGCTTCTAGGATTGTCTTACCATCCATGTTGTTGTGCTTCTTGTCGGTCTTGGGAGTCGAATGGCCCTTTTTTTGACGACCCGCGTACCGATACACAGTAGCTGCTTGGACTTTTGAAGACCGCAGGAGAGTCAAATATGATATTTCCTGGCCTTCGCCGTTCATTTTTGAAACATTGTCTATGACTAAGTGACGAAAAGGACTAACTAGCCTACTATCAGAGAAACAGTGTACGCAATGTCCCACGGAAGAATGATGACCTTAAATCAGGCTTGTTGAGTCCCGCCTTCAGGGGCGGGGGTGAAGACCGTCTCCACGTGTATCTGATGACGATATTTTCAGCTGCTCTCGTTATTGACGACAAGTGGTCGAACGTGAGCACATGCACGTTTCTGATATATGTCCAGGCTTTTTTTTCCTAACTCTTTTAAGCCGCCAGGGTATGATCTATGAGGGAAGAGAGGCATATGACAGAGATACTAGTTTAATAAGCTCGGCTTAAAAGTTCGGTCCGCATGATCTTGCGAACGGAGATCAAAGAAAGCGGGTATCCCTCGGTCCAGAAATGAGAAACAGAGACTAGATGAGCACCAGGATACAATCAGCAGGGAACTTATGAGTACTTATTTGTAGGTTATCTGATCGACACGAAATACCCGGATTTGTTCGGTCAATCTCAGCGTCCAGATGATGAATGGAGTAAGTACTCCGTAGATAATTCTCGAGTGTATTGACTACTGTATATCAAAAGAGGGCTCGTGACGATCGGCAGTCGAACCATCCATGATCAGCCATCTCTCAATCGCATCCCAGGACCCGGTTCCAAGATGGCACAGATTGTGGGTCAACTCCAAGTTCTCTGCTCCTCCATTCATTAATAAGACCAGCGCGGGAGAGAGAAAGTACGGAGTAAATAGACTATCGTCAGGGATTAGGGAAAGAACGGGTATGAACCGAATGAGGACGGATTTAAAAGTGAGCCGAGTCTGATAACTCTATCAATTGAAAGTTGACCGTCTAGCTTTAGGGGAATAGACAATTTTTTAATTCTTCAGAAAAGGATGGAGTTAGTGATGTACCCCGACTTGGGAGAGGATTGAGTCGCCTAATTACTTTGTCGATCTCAAGTTTGGTCAATCTCCCGAACCCTAACTAACAAGCCGGATCGGATCTTGAAGTTGGCATGTTTCCAAGCCACTTAGGTATCTTATCTCTCCATAATCGAATCTCCTAAATGATTCCCACCTCCTCTAATATCTTTCGGGGCTGATGTATAGATAGACCCACATCAACATTTTAGCAGATGGGGAGGCGCCAATCGTGCGGCAGGAGTTTTCATGCGACACACTCATCATCCCTTGAGTTTCGGCCAAGCGAGCTGCTGCTAACCCGATCTCTATCGCCCTAAGAGACCGAAACATCCCTCACGAGAGACTAGGGATTCGAAAAGTTTCAATTTTCCATTCTCATTTCCCGCTCCTGGTTGGTGATCCCGTCCTGATTATTTTCAGCCTTCCCATTGCCCTCTTTTAATGTGGGTCGATGATGATGCCTTCAAGAACTCTGTATCTGACAGGGCTGTAGTACAAGCTCTAAGTTCAAGGCTGATAGTCATATAGGATACGATCCACATCAGCCTCGTGCTAGTCGTCTCAATCTGCAGTCTGTAACAGGGTGAGAACCCGGGGAGATGGAGACTATGCCGTCAAGGGGTATCGGAAAGCCAAAGTCTTCCAGCGTGAGTCAGCATCTTGTTTCAAGTCTTCAACGTTGAGGCTTCCGCTGTCCAGACGAGTGAACGCTAGTTGTCTGCTGCAAACAAGGTGGCGCTTAGTGAAGCTTTCCTGGTAAAAAGGGGCCACTAGGTCGGTAACAAATAGAGAACTGTTGGAGATGGCAGATAACTAGGCGCGGGCAGATAAAGGAACGCCTTTCTGCGCTCTCGGGATCTCCCGCGCCTCCAGACTCTCCATTTAAGAGTGAAGCATCTGGACCTGTCAACGGTCTCTATCCTCAAGTCGTATACGAATGTCTTCGCGCTGAGACTAGAAGTGTCACGCCTGAGGGTCGGGTCTTCTCCTCGTCATGGCGTCTACTACTAAGCTCACAACCGTCGTTGTGATCGGCGGTTCTAGTGCTGGGGTCGGGGTCAGCCGTGGCCTTCTCAAGCAGGTCCCCGGGGTCAAAGTCGTCCTCATAAACCCGTCAAAGACCTACTACTATAATATCGCAGCTCCCCGAGTGGTTGCGAAGCCGAATGCCTTTACACCGGAGCAGTATCTCTTCTCCATCCTCGAAGCTTTCGAGCGGTACCCACCCGACTCATTCCAATTTATTATGGGAAAGGCGACAGCATTTGACTCCAGTGGGAAGACGGTTACGGTTGACAGAGCAGGGAACTTGTCCAAGATCCCATACGACTACCTAGTCATCGCATCGGGCAGCACTTCCCTGGCCACTCTTGGGAGAGGAAGCACCAAGGTTCCCTTCAAGGCTACACAAGGGGAGGAAGATCTCCAGGCTGCGATTGCGGAGGCACAGAAGACCTTGGCAGCTGCTCGCAGTATCATTATCGGAGGCGGAGGACCAGTGGGAGTGGAGCTGGCTGGCGAGCTGGTGGACGAGTACTCCGATAGCAAAGATATCACATTGGTGACCGCCAGTCGACAGGTGCTGCCGTCTCTGAAGGAAAGCACAGGATCGGCAGCTCTCAAGCTCCTGAAAGCCCGGGGCGTACGCATCCTGGCATCGCGCAGCGTGGAGAAAGCGGAACAGGACCCCATCTCAAAGGAATGGACAGTGACGCTGGATGGGGGTGAGACGATTGCGAGCGACGCGTATGTGTCAGCCACGGGAGTGCTACCGAATAACGACTTCATCCATTCGTCGTATCTCAATGAGGACGGCTGGGTCAAGGTAGACAACGAGTTCCGCGCTCTCGGGGCTCTGGTGGAGGGTCGCAAAACGTACATCTATGCTGTCGGAGATATCACGCATCACCCAATCCGCATACTCTATCGAATCCCTGACCAGGTTGACGTGATCGTGAACAACTTGAAGGTCGAGATCACCGGTCAGGGAAAGCGGATGATCTACAAGCCCAGTGACAAGCCATCGATGATGGTTCCTGTCGGGCGATCCTCGGGCACAGGACAGCTCGGATCATGGACTGTCTGGAGTTGGATGGTGGTTCTCTTCAAGAGCAAAGATTTCTTCGTTTCGAAGGCAGCATCATATATCAATTGAGATGGAAATGTGACATGTCCGGTTTGGGAAGTTTTTGCTCATGACGACCTTATAGAATGGAGTGCGCCAGAGGATGCTCATGGATGGAATCTCGATCTATGTCTGAAGTCTTCCCTGTTACGATTTGGTCTACGATAATACCCCCTACATTTTCAGAGACTAGGGACTGTTCTCCTAGTCCACTATCTAGATTAATTAATACGATCGATCTTTTGACCGTCTCTCCACGAGTTGAGTAGAATGTCTAAAGAAGTCATCACGATTCGCATCTGCTACGTATGTTTTATGATTCTGACACTAGATTCTTGATCTTCAGATGTCATAGCAAATAAGCTATTTAGCTAGTTTCTCTAATGCAACAATCCATTAGTGTTCCAACATCCATTGTGCGCGCCCCAACGGCTATCTCTGGACTTTGAAGATATTGCTTAATTACTCGACAAATAACTAATAGTTGACAACCTTCACAGCGTTGGAATTGCCTTTACAGTACTTTCCATTTGTTTTCTTACCTTCACTCCGTATATCCTTCTCCAGAATCGTCCCATGGAAGACACATTACCCCTCGCTTAGTCAACGTCGGGAAAGGCTTCGAAATTACTCAAAATGTTCTTCTTTCTTCAAAGTTAAATTATTTAGCTTACCGTTTATCCGTTTATCCTTCGAAGTTCGTTTTTTTTTTTTTTCTTTTTCATTGACGCCATTTCTTATTTTCGCACTAACCAACTTACTTACCGGTTGACAGTGGGGGCATCCGCGATCTGATCTCACCGAGAAAAGTCACACCATGTTACCGTGATAAGAATAGATCTTCTTTTCCCTTTCTCTTTTCTTTTCTTTTTTCTTTTTGTCGTTCTTCACTTCTCTCCTGGTAGGATTATCACGTAGAGGACGGATAAGCTCCCATTGTTGGAGCTGGAGCAGTAAGAGCAATGATGTCCACAGACGATGCGGTGCGTGATCGAGATGTCCTCCCCGCAGAAAGCGAGGAGACCAGAGACCAAGTGGAGGCCAATGGTGATGCTGCTCTGTTGGTATGTAGTAGAGGATCTATAGATCCAAATTATGTCTCCCATGAGCCATGAGTAGGATATCGTGAAAGCTAACAGGCTATTGCAGGAAACAATGGGCTACAAGCCTGTACGTATCTTATCGATCAGTAGTCGTCCGCTGGGATGATATTGCTATGGGCAATGACTGATCAACAATGATTGACAGGTCCTTCAAAGAGCGTACGGCTTCTTAGAGAACTTTTCGACCACATTTGGTTAGATTCCCCGTCATAATTGTGTGCATTGAATGTTCTCCCAACTGAAACTTTCTCTCAATAGCGGCGTTGTACTTTGTCGGTGGTGTTAGAGTCACTTTCAGTACGGGTATCGCGGCTGGTGGAAACTTGGCGTATTGGTAAGTTGTATCCATCTGCTATCGAAGCTTAGCTGATTGATATTCCCTGCAGGACAAGTTATCTGGTGACCATGGTCTTCACCTTCATTACCGCCGCAGTCATCGCAGAGGTGTGTTCTGCATCTCCCGCTGCAGGTTCCATTTATCTCTGGGCTGCGGAAGCTGGAGGTCCTCGATTCGGGAGACTCCTGGGATTCATTGTCGCCTGGTGGAGTACCACTGCCTGGACAACGTTCTGTGCTAGTATGAGATATACCCTCCAGGTCTGGCGCGGTCTATAGCTAACTGACTGGTCTAGGTAACACTCAGGCGGCTGCCAATTATATGCTCTCGGTAAGTTGCATAAATTTTGACTTTGGTTGCTGAGAGAGTTCTAACGGTGCAACTTATAGGAAATAAATGTCTTCAACCTCAGCTTCCCAACAGACTCGGGCAATATCAAATTCCGTGCTGTCCAATGGATTTGCACTGAGATACTCCTAGCTCTGGCTGCCCTCATCAACTTTATACCCCGTAAGTTGCTGCCCCCCATCTGACCCGATCCGGCAACGGAAACTTATATTCTACTAGCGAAATACTTCCGCTGGGTCTTCTACATCTCTTCAGCATTCGTTCTGATTGACTTTCTACTGAACGTCATCTGGCTCCCTATCGGGGCGTACAACACATGGGGTTTTCGGACTGCTCATGAGGCGTTCATGTCGACGTACAACGGCACTGGGGCGCCCCCCGCCTGGAACTGGTGTCTCTCATACCTGGCGACTGCAGGAATTCTCATCGGATTTGACGCGTCTGGCCATGTAGCAGAGGAGACGAAGAACGCCTCCGTTTCGGCCGCCCGAGGCATCTTCTGGAGTACCGTGGTCAGTGGGTTTGGTGGATTGGCGACTATTATCTTGTTCCTGTTCTGTGCAGTACGTATTTTCCCCTGACTTCCAGATGGCGCATTCAGATCAATGCTGACTCGTGAAATCTAGCCTGACGCAGATACTCTCTTCAGCTATGAGGCGCCTCAGCCGTTCGTCCCTCTGTATGCAGCAGTTCTGGGTATGGGTGGTCATATCTTCATGAACATCGTCTGTATCATTGCCCTCTGGTTTGTACGTATTCTCCTTCCTTATCCCTATTGACCATGGTCAGCAACTGATCACATCTCTCTAGAACACCGCTATTGCTATTGTTGCTTCCTCCCGTTTGGTCTTTGCTGTCGCCCGTGATGGCGTCCTCCCCTTTTCTGGTTGGGTCTCTCGCGTTTCTTCAGCCGGTCAGCCGCGCAATGCAGTTATAGTGGTCTATGTTGTCGCTGCTCTGGTCAGTTGCACTATCTTGCCGTCCAGTACCGCTTTCACGTCATTGATCTCCGCGGCGGGTGTCCCCTCAGCGGCCGCGTACGGCCTCATCTGCCTTGGCCGGATCTTCGCCACGCCTAATCGTTTCCCCAAGCCGAGATGGGGTCTAGGCCGATGGAGCAAGCCGTTTCAATTCATCGGCATCTTCTGGAACGCATGGGTTGTCGCAGTGTTGTATTCACCCTATGAATTCCCTGTCACTGGGGATAACTTGAATTGTACGTTTCATTACTGATTCCGTTAATTTGTATACGGATAAATTGCTAACCGTTTACAGATGCGCCAATCATCATGGCTGGTGTTACTATTCTTGCGCTCATCTCCTACTGGTGGATACCGGAGGAGAAATGGTTGCCCCGGAACCGGATATCGCATTTCATCGACAGCAAGGGCGTCACCACGACAGTCGAGGATGTTTCCTCTTCCTCCGACTATGATGAGCATGACGAGGCTCCCGTCGCGTCGAGCCCGAATCAGGCCAAATGATAGTAGAGAGAGAGTGTCGAATCCTAGGGCACGGGGGCATAGCAGCTATATTGACTATCTGATATGCTAGATGAGCTACTAGCTATTCAGTCCTGCTTGCTTGCTCGAAGGAGACATCTAGGGGGGAGTTTGAACCCATATTTAACCCCTAGTCAGACAAAGAGGCTAGATCCTAATGATCTAGTAGATTCTATGGTACAGAATCTGCCGCAAACGGCGATACGACAGGCGCCGACAGAGAGTGCTCACAACGATAGCATTCGACATATGGCACATTCCGGATACTCGCTGGACCTGAAAAAAAAAAAAAAAAAAAAAAA
>JAPVCG010000034.1:429296-449915 GCA_029606305.1 Paecilomyces fulvus
GACGAACTAGATACGAGAATTTTTTTTAATGTGATCTCACTCCTCAAACAATCAAATGAAGAAAGAATCCGTCGTGAATAAAATAGAACCCAATCCACTCCTCTACCGGTTCTTACATAACATAGCGCAAATTGCGGTTCATACCATCTGTAATATCACCTTGCTCGATATTGATATTGGCTTGAGAATCTAAGGTCTGGCTAAATTCCTTGTCGCGAAACCGATTTTGCACGAAGCAGATGGACCTATAAGGATGGATTAGTTGGGAACGCAAGGATGACTCGTAGAGTTCTTATTCATGGAGAAGAGATGAGAGCCTCATTCACACGAAATAGATAGTGAGAGAAACAAGAAAAGGTCATGGTCTCGCACATTCCAGTGCTTAGACTGTCATGAAGACTTTTTTGATCGTGAGGAATATCTTATCTTATCGCGAACAGGATATAGTTCTGACTGTTCATTAAACCACCACTCAATTTAGTTAATGAAGTGTTTGTTAAGTAAGGCCTAAAGCCCTTTATCAAAGACATCAGCACCTGCATGAGAAAAGTTCTCATCCACAATCTAGAATCGGAGTGCTCATGGTACGTAAATCCTCCACCTTTCCAAGCCATACCGAGCGATCCCAACCATCCGAAAAGATCCCCATTAGTCTAGTATCAGTTTCGCACTGAGTACTTCATACAACGCCACTATTCTAAGCTCAGAGAAATCTTACGCGGCCGATGGGATACCTATGCGGGGCCATTGCGCAATTCTCTAGTTCCAAATCTAAGCAGGGAAGTTTGTTATTCTAAACCTATCACAATGTCATGTCGTCGTTTCAATCCCCATTAGATTTTATCTGATAAAGTCGCGGGGTTTCGAGTCCGTTTGATCAGTTACTCTAGGATGCATAAGTACCTAGGTTTATCCCCATCATCTGTCAATGAATCGATTTTTCCGACCCTCAATCTCGTAAACAAAGTGCATATTCACGATTCACTACCAGTTCGCGACCACAATGGCGCCCAAAAACATCCTCCTGATGATCGCGGACGATCTGGGTCGCGCCCAGATGAGCTGCTACGGCTGCAGATCCATCCAAACCCCGAATCTCGACGCTTTCGCTGCTTCAGGGATACAATTTGACATGGCGTTCACCAGCACAGCCTCCTGCAGTGGCAGTCGCACCGTCATCTACACGGGGCTTCACACCCACGAAAACGGTAGCTACGGACTAGTCAAGGGGAGGAATGGATTCCAGACTTTCTCGAACGTCGAGACGGCTCCGTATATCTTCAATGAGCTCGGATACTACACGGGGATTCTAGGAAAGGTCCACGTTAGTCCCGATGATCTGTACCCATGGCAGGTTCGACAGGAGAGTGATTCCAGGAACGTGGCGGAGGTGGCGCGCCAGGCGGAGGAGTTCTTTACTGAGGCGAAGAAGCAGGGGAAATCGTTTTTTCTGACGATAGGATATATCGATCCGCATCGCGTGTTAGGGTCTCGTGGGGGATTTGGAAATGTGGAGGGGAACTATGATCCGAGTCTGAACGATCGAATTTACACTCCTGATGAGGTGGAGATTCCTCGTTTCCTGAGTGACTTACCGGAAGTTCGTCAGGAACTAGCGGAGTATTATCGATCGATCCATCGGTTAGATCAGGGTGTGGGACAGGTTCTGAAGGCATTGGAGCGATGCGATGCTGTACAGGATACACTCGTGTTGTTCCTCAGCGACAATGGGCCGCCATTCATCAACTCCAAAACCACCCTGTACGACGCTGGTGTACGACTTCCATTTCTTTTGCGAGTGCCCTCCGCAGCATCAGGGATCGTGAACCCCAATATCATCTCCTACATCGACATCCTGCCCACATTTCTCGACTGGGCGGGCCATGGGGACCGCCCTACCGGCGACGGACATGCAGGTCCTCGTCATGGACGTTCCATTCTCCCCATTGTGAGCAGCACAGAGCTCCATCCAGACCGATCTCATGTCTTTGGCTCCCACACTTTCCATGAGGTGACGAATTACTGGCCGACACGATACATGCGCACCCGTAAGTACAAATATCACCGGAATGTATGCTGGAAGCTCGATTTCCCTTTCGCGATGGATCTGTATGCGTCGTTGTCCTTCGAGGGGATGCGCAACTCCGGCACACCGACGACCCCCGCGATGATCGGTCCGCGGACGCTGAAGGATTATATCTGTCGTCCGCCGGAAGAGTTGTACGATCTCGAGAATGATCCTTCCGAGGTGCGGAATTTGGCGGCCGATCCGGCGTATAAGGAAACGTTGCGGGAGATGCGTCGTGCCCTGGAGAAATGGCAGGAGGAGACGAAAGATCTGTGGCTGTGGCGTGATGGGACGGCGGTCTTGCTCTATAAGAGCTGGGGCTATGAACGGGAAGTGTTGAAGATTCCGGATCGATTTGATTTTGATGCAGAGAATCCGGGGAATAGGGATGGACCGGCGGTGGACATGGATAGATTGAGTGTACATCAGCTTGGCTAGGAGTCTGATACTCCAGCAAAATCGTAGAATCTCAGTAAATAAAGAACTTTTTCTGTATCTCATCTAGCGTATATGTAGTATCTATGTACAATGATCATTAAAAATTAAACTCCGTGGTATCAAGAGATGCAGATGCAAGAATGAGAAGTGAAAACTCGCTGTAAAAGCAACAACCGAAGATGAGATGACACCAGATGCAGTGTAATGAATTTATCGGGACGAATTGTGTATGCTGCTGTATATGCAATCTATGCCAAATGTAACAAATCTTCTTCGTTAATTCCCCTTCCCCGGCCAGAGGATCTCTCCCTTCCAAACGGCGCGGATATGAGATATCCCGACGAACAACCACATGCAGACAACACAGACAGTCAGCACGCTGCAGACAACTGAGATGGCATAGCTTCCTAGTTCGGTTCCAATCTCTATCGTGGCCAGGAGGAAGCCGGTGTTCGGGAAGACGAAACTCCACCATGTCAGATTAAAGGTCAGGTCGCGCAGGCTGGTGAGGATGGTAACGACAGAGATGCTGAAGAACCAGAAACTCACGGCCCACAGGAAGATCGAGATGAAAACGGCGATGATGCGCAAGACTTCGGCTGTAGGGACGGTGCTGGTACCCGTCACGAAGTGAACTGGGAATTTGGACATCGCTACTCGCGCCATACCCGAGAGTGCGAGGCCTGTGAAAGCAGGAGGACCGACGGCGATGAACATCCCGGGACGAGTAGACAGGTCAGGAAAGCCGGCCGTCATCAAGCGGCCCATATAGTTTGCGTACATGAGCAAGGCAACCATGAAGCCAAGGCCTTGAAATGTAGTGCCCGCGACAAGGATAGGGATGGCTTGTGTCCGCGGCTGCGTTTCTGCGATATAGGTGGCAATCGTTCCCGTCAGCATGACGGGGAAGACAGGGAGAATCCAGGCCGGTGTGAAGGACTGGAGGGTCACCGAGCGGCCGGTGAAGAGATGCCAGTACTGCAAGACGGCCACAAGGTAGGTGATGGCTGTATAGAGCCAAAAGAGCACACGGGTCACGATGATCAGCCACGGCCCCGAAGATGGAACGCCATAAACCTGGATGTTACAGATAATCGTAGCCACTGCGAGCCAGAAGGTACCGAAAAAGAGAGATTCTGTCGGGTGCGTCAAGGATCGCTTCAATGCAGATGGAGTGCAAACAAAGCGGTATATGAGACCGATAGTGATACCAACGAAGAGGACGAGGTTGGCGATAAATATGATCACTCCAATCGTGGGGAGACCCTTGAATTGATGCGGAGTCTTGTGAAGTAATAATGCGATACCACCCGTGCTCATGTTGACCATATACCAAGCCCAGGTAATATGGCGAAGTCGCTCGCTCCAGGGACACCATCGTGGATCGTCGAGATCAGAATTTCCCATCTCTTTCGTTTTCACAGGCAACACTGTCTGGAGGGTCTTGTCGGCTATCCACATTCGTTCGATGGTTTCGGTTCTCTTTAGTGGGAGGACTAAGATATATCACAAACAAGACATGAGAAGAATGGTTGATAAATAATTCATTTTGCACATTCAGGGCCTTTCCGACTAGAGAGGGAGTGCAGGGTTTATTTGGAAGGTAAGAGTCACCTTATCATTGTGGAGCCAGACCTGTTAACGGCTGTTGGGCTAACGATGTGATCGTATGTTCACCATGATCCATGGCATTCATCATCGTGTTGGCAAGATTCTGGTTAACTCCAAGCCTGTTCAAGAGAAAATCGCGACCGCGTCATGTTAGCTCGGCATCAAAGCCCATTGAATGGCCTGAACCTCGTCCCTGTTGATGCCACGATAATTCTCCCTCTCGGACAGCAAGCCGAGATGCCACGATGGCGCCAGAAGCATCAAGACATCCCTGGGGAATGCCAGGAACACAATTGGTGATTATTATTACCTCCCGACTCATCACCTAGTGCCATTGATTCGGATGCACCAGTTCCCGAGAATCTCGGGATAGGTACCGACACGGAATCACCGTCATCGGCATCTTTCTCCTTCGTTCGGCTTCTCTGGAAGAGACTTGAGAAAGTCTCACAATGAGTCACTTCCTGCTGTTGCCCACTGGTTCACAAATCTGTTGTTCTGTTGAACAGCACTGGAAGAATCGACACATTATTCCATAGCTAACGACCAAGTGATCAGATGAGGCTGGATGACTAACCAGTTTATTTAACTAACTAGGAGGATACTCACAGACTAATTAATATCTTGTGGACATTCTCCATCCTACCAACAAGATTACTAGGGGAAAACCACTAGTAGATTCCACGGTAATCAAAGAATTTGGATTAAAGAGGCAATTTGACAGGCCATACCTAATACAGGTAAGCTAGTGTTTGAAGAGCATTGAAGACATTCACTTTCAATGAATGACTCCCCCATCTCAACACAGCAGAAATGTGGCGCATGAGATCCAGGGAGTGGTCTCTTAGAGTGGTCCGCCAGGCTCCTACACACGCCATGTGGAAATACTCAACAGAGATCCCACAGATTCCTGAAGATATCGCCTACTGCTGCCTGATTTTGGGCCTGGTAAAGATTCCCACCAGTTGCAGCGACCTTTGCTTCGACTATCAAGAAAGGAAAACGGAGACCCAAAGGGGTGACATGTGGATCAGTCAAGGTCGAAGTATCTTGTAGATCAAAGAGGAGGCTTGTTGCAAGATTGTGTCCCTTTATCAATTGATAGGCTCTTGTCTGATAGCCCAACTGGATCCGTGGGTCAGTCCATATTCGGTTAGGTCACTTAACCCTCCCAAGGGATTCTGCTGAGACATCTAACCGACAGTTTTCCTAGCTTTATCACTCATGTGGTCGTAACACAGCTGGAATAAAAGGTCTTCTTATAACCTCAATACCTCTGATACCACTTTCCTATATGGCACATTATCCTTAGATTGAACTGGTACAGTGCTAAGACCAGCTGCTGCAAGTCCAAAACATCAACAGCAAATCTAGCATGTTCCGAAGGACTGTTGCGAGAATGGCGACCGACTATGTTGGGGCTTCTGGATGTCGCTACCAGTTCAAGGAACTACTTCAAGAGAGGCCACATTTTGGTCGTGTCTGGCTGGCAACGTCTGTGATTCTTCTACTTAGATAACCTCAGTCACTAATGATCCCATTAGGTCCGGTCAAGAACAGTTTATCTTGAAAGACATACCCAAGAACATTTTCTCCAACTTTATTGAGAGCATACAGCCCCGGCTTCACAACAGCCCCTACATACGACTGCCATGTGACAATAT
Organism: Paecilomyces fulvus; assembly: GCA_029606305.1. Lineage (NCBI taxonomy): Eukaryota > Fungi > Ascomycota > Eurotiomycetes > Eurotiales > Thermoascaceae > Paecilomyces > Paecilomyces fulvus. Next base: position 435,078 of record JAPVCG010000034.1, read on the forward strand.
CCCAGACCAGCGGATACTGGTATACAAGTACTTAATGGATGACTTTCTCAGCCTTGTTAGGAGAGGAATCTCAATGCAAGCTAGAAAACAGATTCTTAAGGCTAGTCTCCTTGGTATTGCAGAGTTACATGATCAACAAGTTGTTCATCTTGGTAATTTGCCCCAATCTATGGTTCTGTCCACTGGGCAAAGTTGAAATCTAAGTGAATATAGATATTAAGCCAGACAACATCATGGTCAACTATCGTGGTGATGACCACAGACAAGAGATTCTTATTGAACAGGCTCAAATTATTGATCTAGAAAATGCTGCATACCTGCCCAGGGGCAGATGTATCAAAGGGATGCTGGCTGGCAATGACAACTGGCGCAGTCCTGAGGCACATTTCAAGGCTGAACTTAACAAACCAACTGACATTTTCTCCTTTGGCATTGTTGTAAGTACCATCTCTCTATTGCATATCAACTTTCAACTTTCTAACAGACTAGTGTATTTATGCTGTAGTCGGTCGCGTTATCTTCGGTCCTGATGATGATTTCCGAAAACATGAAGAAAAGGGTGCTTTGCCTGCCTTCATTCGTCTACAGCGTCAAGTCTCATACTTTGGAGACCAGGAGGGGATTAATGGGCTCTTGAAGCACCTTGCTGATGATATTAGTCGTCAGGTGCTTCAAATGCTATGGGATGAACGGGCTGAGCCACACATTCCATACAAACCATTTGTTGAGTGGGAAGATGTTACTGACCCAGAGTTCAAGGATTTCATTGGGGGCTTGACAAATCTGGATCCTGCAAAGCGAGTTACAGCTCATCAGGCTTTGAAGCATCCATGGTTAGCAGATGTTTGAGAATATGTAATTGCCAGTGTTTATTTGGAGCCGCGGCATTGATTATCTCGAGCAAGATTGCACCCTCGTTGAACTTGTAGCAACATTCAAAGATACGCCAACTCGAAAATCGGCGGAGTAACAGAGCTTGCTTCTCCTACCGGCTTTGTCATCAGTTCTCTTGATTTACTGCATCGTTTCTCAGAAACTACGCTCGGGTCGGCATCATAGTCCTTGAGATCCTGGAATATGTCGATCAAACTCCTTGAGGACGTCATGTGTTAGACGAGTATGCGATTCGTCAAACTTCTGGTGTGTGGGTTGCGGGAAAGCAGGGGAAGATGGAGAAGAACGTTTCATTTGTTAAGAGGAAGAAGATGAAGTTACTGGTATCAAACATCAAACGTACTGAGGGATCTAGGCTTCAAATCTCAAGAATAATGATATTTCATTCTCTGATAACTAATGAGCATCATGACCACAGCAACAATGGCATCTGCACAGGATCTATTCATTGTACTCATCGCTTTCCCATTTTAGACCAGATGCTAGAGAAAATTGCGAGACAGAAGGAAGGAGTGTCAGTACAGATACTCAAAACTACAAAGCAGGTTCACTAGGTATCTAACGGACACACCACCCGGATAAAAAGGAGTGGACGGAAATCCAAAAGGCCGTCTGGTGATCTTCCGGTTAAGCGTCTGGGATAATACCCCGCAAAGTGATATTCTCTCATGGTACTTTCCAAGACCATAACCACAGTTATTGGCTCCTTGGACGTTTCATCTGTGGCTAGATGATCCCACGTCGCAAGCTGATGCGCGATATTTCGAGTGGTACAAGGCAGTCCCGCGTGGGACCAGGGCCTACTTCTGGCAGAATAAGTACGGTGGGAGGGCCCATAGCATTCATGGCAGTAAAATATGTGGCACATCTCGCTCTTTAATTCTGATGTAATGCAAACGACCGGAATATTTGCTGTCCAACTGGATGTGGGGAGTTTCGTGGTCGCTGGACTCTTGATAAGTGCGTGCGGGCTACACCACGGATCGAGAAAGATGAAGTTGAGCTATACATCAAGGATGAATCTGGTTCTGAGACCCTCCAGGACGAGCCTGGGGGCTGCACTGGGGTCCTGTGGATGTCTGATCGGTCTTCCTCGTATGGCAATTCCTTGGTGGGCACAAGCTATACACGGGTTCGCAACGATTAACGGTCTCAACAGTTATTCACAATCGGAACTTTCCATGCATCTCACAACGATGGAGAAAGAAGAAACTCTCATGTTCAAGCCAGATAATCCGATCTAGAAGGGTAGCTTCTACGGTTACTCCCTCAGCGCCCTCGAGCAGCACCCCGTTGAACTCTTTAAGCGTTGGCATTCCGAAAGAGACATACCCCAATGAACGTCGGGTCGCTGTTACTCCTTCCAACGTCGCCGTACTGCTCAAAAAGGGATTCAATCGGGTTCTGGTCGAGCGTGGAGCTGGTGATGCGGCACAGTTTACAGACCAGGCCTATCAGGAAGCTGGTGCGACGCTCGTAGATCGAGATGCTGTATGGACCGACAGCAACATTGTGCTCAAGGTTCGTCCCCCGAGCATCGAGGCATCCAATGATGAAGTGAGAGCTCTACAACAGGGGGGAATCTCGATATCTTTCTTGTATCCAGCGCAGAATAAACCCGTGATAACTGCTCTAGCCTCCCGGGGCGTTACCTCCTTTGCGATGGATATGATTCCGCGCATTTCTCGCGCTCAAGTATTTGATGCCTTGAGGTTAGTTTAACAGCGGTTGACTCCATTCCCTGGTGGCAGAGCTAATTTGTGTGATTTCCTGTGCAGTTCCATGGCAAACATAGCCGGATACAAGGCTGTTCTGGAAGCATCAAATCATTTCGGTCGGTTCCTGACTGGTCAAGTTACTGCAGCTGGGTGAGTTGGAGATATGCGCAAAGTAATTGAATTCCTCCTTACTAACCCGGTACTCCAGCAAGGTCATTCGAATTACCGTCCTCAGCTTTGTTGCAACACAGACTGATGTAGATTTCAGATTCCTCCCAGTAAAGTTCTAGTAATAGGAGCAGGTGTGGCAGGTCTCAGTGCCATTGCAACGGTATAACCTCCGAAGCAACTCATCTAGATTTCATATACTGAAACCAGCATATTCAGGCTCGTCGGCTCGGGGCTATCGTGCGCGGCTTCGATACACGTTCCGCTGCTCGTGAACAAGTTCAATCCCTTGGCGCTGAGTTCATCGAGGTCGATATCCAGGAAGAAGGGTCCGGCCATGGCGGATATGCAAAAGAGATGTCCAAGGAGTTCATCGAGGCCGAAATGAAATTGTTCATGGAACAGTGTCGAGATGTAGACATCATAATCACAACCGCCCTTATCCCTGGAAAACCAGCCCCCAGACTTCTTACGAAAGAGGTGTGTTGTAACAACAGATGTTTTCATCGCCTCTGCTAAATTGCACTATAGATGATCGCCGCGATGAAACCTGGCTCTGTCATTGTGGATCTCGCTGCTGAAGCTGGTGGTAACTGTGAAGCCACGGTCCCTGGGAAATTGACCATATACGAGGGGGTCACAGTGATCGGTCTGTATACTTCTGGACCGATGAGGCTGAGGCCTGAACACTGACCAGATATAGGATACATTGACCTTCCATCACGGCTACCGACGCAAGCTTCCACTCTCTATTCTAACAATATCACAAAGTTTCTTCTATCAATGACCACCCAAGACAAGCGTTACCGGATAGATTTAGAAGATGAAGTCATTCGCAATTCGATTGTGACTCTCAACGGCCAGATTCTTCCTCCAGCACCTAGGCCTACTCCACCAGCTCCGGCCGTACAAGCTTCAGCTGCTCAGAAAACGCCAGCTATGAAGCAGGAGGCTACTGCAGCGCTGACGCCCTGGCAAAAAGCTACACGCGAGGTAGCCACAGTGACGGCAGGCATGGGAACGGCACTTGCTCTGGGAAAAGCGACAGGCCCCGTATTCATGAGTAACATGTTCACCTTTGGCCTTGCTGGGCTTGTTGGATACCGAGCCGTCTGGGGTGTCGTGCCCGCACTTCATTCTCCACTGATGAGCGTCACGAATGCGATTTCAGGTGGGATTAGCTTTGGTATTTGTGAGAGAAGAATATACACTAACTCAAATTCTGCGTACGTTCAGGTATGGTCGGCATCGGCGGCTTCTTCATCATGGGCGGAGGATACCTCCCGAGTACATTACCCGAGTTTCTCGGTGCTGTTTCGGTTCTTCTTGCGTTCGTCAACGTATCAGGCGGTTTTGTGATTACGAAGCGCATGCTTGATATGTTTAAGCGTATGTGGCCTAGCTTTTCGATCTATATCTACATAAAAAAAGCTAATGTCTTCTAGGTCCAACGGACCCGCCTGAATATCCCTGGCTATATGCCATTCCCGGTCTCCTCTTCGGAGGAGGATACATTGCAGCTGCTAGCACCGGGATGGCTGGACTCGTGCAAGCTGGATATCTCGTGAGCAGTATTCTCTGCATCAGTAAGCATACGCATGATATACCTCTCAGACGAGAGAGCAGTGTTAATGAGAATCTAGGTTCGATTTCCGGTCTCGCCTCCCAACTGACCGCTCGACGGGGAAATGTACTCGGCATACTGGGTGTTGGATCTGGGATTCTCGCGTCGTTAGCTGCAGTAGGATTTTCTCCAGAGACATTGGTACAGTTTGGCGTACTGGCAGCGGCGGGTTCCATCCTTGGTAGGTCCCATTATCACTTTGATAATTCCAGCAGACGATAACATTATCTGGTTCCAGGCGCATTGATCGGGAAACGAATCACACCAACCGAACTTCCCCAGACGGTAGCAGCACTGCATTCAGTAGTCGGATTAGCCGCCGTCCTGACCAGCGTTGGAAGCTTGATGGCAGATATCGCCCATATCTCGACCCTGCATATGGTCACAGCATATTTAGGAGTGCTTATCGGTACGTCCATATAAGCCCTTCATATGTATCAATCACTAAAACTAAACAGGCGGCGTAACATTTACCGGCTCCATCGTAGCTTTCCTCAAACTCGCAGGCCGGATGTCATCTCGCCCTACCATCCTCCCTGGTCGACACCTGGTGAATTCGTCTCTTCTCGGTGCCAATATCGCCACAATGGGCGCATTCGTCTCGTTCGCCCCTGGATCGCCTGCTATCGCAGCTACATGTCTTGGAGCCAATACCGCACTGAGCTTTTTGAAAGGATACACCACAACCGCCGCTGTTGGAGGAGCTGATATGCGTATGTTAACTTCTGATCCGTCTTCTGACATCCAAAACGTCTCATTTTTCAATTCCCATCACTCACTGTGACATGTCTATAGCGGTGGTAATCACTGTTCTAAACGCATACTCCGGTTTCGCACTCGTCGCCGAAGGATTCATGCTCAATAACCCACTCCTAACTACCGTCGGGTCTCTGATCGGAGTCAGCGGGTCTATTCTTTCGTACATAATGGCAAGCAGAATCCTACCTATTAAATAATAGTTTATCCCTAACATTCACCAGTGCGTAGCAATGAACCGATCCCTTCCAAACGTCCTCTTCGGCGGTATCGCAGCTCCAGCACAAGCCCAGAAGAAGATCGAGGGACAAGTGACGCAGACCAACGTCGACGATACCGTGGACGCTCTTCTTAACGCGGAGAACGTAATCATCGTAAGTTCGATCATCTCACTCAGGCCAGATTTCCCCTAATCCGCCATAACCATAATCAGGTCGTCGGCTACGGCATGGCAGTCGCCAAGGCACAATACGCCATCTCCGAAATCACACGTATATTACGCTCCAAGGGGATCAACGTCAGATTCGCCATCCATCCCGTCGCGGGACGAATGCCAGGCCAATGCAACGTCCTCCTTGCCGAGGCATCTGTTCCATACGATAGTAAAACCACCTCCCTCCTCAACTCTCCCCTTCCTGAAGAAAACAAACTAACCTAACCCAACCAGTCGTATTCGAAATGGACGAAATCAACGCCGACTTCCCCGACACAGACGTGACGTTAGTCATCGGCGCAAACGATACCGTCAATCCCATCGCGCTGGAACCGAACTCGCCTATCTCCGGCATGCCGGTGCTGCATGCATGGAAGAGTAAGGAGGTCATCGTGATGAAGAGGAGCATGTCTAGTGGATATGGTGTGCTAACGATCCAGATGGATGGAGTTTTTTTTCATATGCTAATGATGGGTATTGTAGCGGACGTGCCGAATCCAATGTTCTATATGCCCGGAACGAAGATGTTGTTTGGAGATGCGAAGGTTTCTTGTGATGGTAGGTTCTGGTTTTTGGTACTAGTTGATAAATAAGGGGTTTACTGACTCGGTTATTAGCGATTAAGAATCGGCTCGAGGGGCGGTGATAGAGTTGATTTGAGGTTCGAGGGAATAATTAGTTGAATATTGTGGAAACAAATAGTCTCATCTATCTCATCTATCGATAAACTGAGAAGTCATAACCCCTGCCTGTGCTCCCTGTCCGATAGGATTCCCTACTATGTATAGCTTTTTTACAAGCGAGAGCCTCACGGTGGTCTAGGTCGAGAAGATCTATTGCTTCATACAAAAATCCTCATATTCTTCGTAAATCATCACATAATATTCGTGAACCATGACTGTGGCCATGCTATGGCTATGACTATCGCTAAACCAGAAAACCAGAAAACTTATTCCAACATCATGTCGTAACTTCTTCCTCCCTTCTATCCTAGAAGGGCAAGTTCATAACAACAACAACATGCACAGCAACAATCAGGAAGGACATCCAACCATTCCACGACGAAACGCTTCTCTCACTACCGGAATCACTACTCTTAGCGCTACCCTTGCCCTTCGTAGTAGTGGAAGAGGTGGCGGATACAGATGTGGATGCGGAACCGACAGAAGTGCTCGTCGAGGTCGTGGAGTTGTAGTATGCACGAATGATGTTGGCTGCTTGTTCGGCTAGGCCGTACGTCGAGGACATTAAATGTGTGGATAACGAGATGGGGGGTACGCTGGCATCCGCGATGCGGACGTTGGCGAGGCCGTAGACGCGGAGATTCGCATCGACGACTCCACCCTGGTCACGGGGGAGCATGGCGCAGGATGAGGATGGATGGAATTCGGTGCTGGCGACCTCGCGGATCCAGTCCTCCCATTCCTCGTCGGTTTGGACGGATGAGCCTGGTGCCGTTTCGTCTGCGAGGCTGCTCTTCAACGGGTCGGTTTCGCCGATCTTGCGGGCGAGTTTGAGACCCTCGCGCAGAATCTCGTAATCTATAAGATGTCAGTCTGGACGATTTTCTGTTGGTGATGAGATTCGGGACGTACCAGCTGGGTTCGCCAGATAATTCGGGTCAATGACCGGGTAGTCCAACGGGTTCGAGGAGTTAATGTAGATACGGCCGTGGCTGTATGGGTGCTGGAGAGCAGCGGTAACACCGATATCGCCGTTGGAATCGCTATTCATGAACAAAATCTCAATCTGACCAATAGAGCTGTTGAGGATCTTGTTGACCGTCGTATCATAAATCGCCTTGTAACCAGCCAGGACGGTGGCGTCGGTAGTCGAATTCGGCGCATACTGGTCAATCAAAGATGAGATATTTGTCTGGAGCTGACTGAGCTTATCACCATATAAAGCGGTGGCATTCACATAGGCAACGGCATCGTCGATATATGAGAGAAAGAGTGTATCATTCTGCAATAGTCAGAATGCAAATAGAGTTTATACGGAACGCAGAAGACAAACCTTCTCGCTGCCATTGTCGTAATAAATGGTACCCGCAGTCGTGACATTATTGGTACTCCATGTCACGGTCGCGCTCTATTTAAGTTAGTTCCATGCTCATATTGTTATGGATATGAAAATTACTCACGAAGTGATCCTGGAGATGTTGTCCGACACCGGGGAGTTCAGACACCAGATCAACACCAGCAGCAGACAGGACGTCCTTGGGACCAACACCACTATAGAGCAGGATCGCTGGACTGCCGACAGTGCCCGCGGATAGGATAACTTCCTTATTCACCTTGACCGTCTTCTTTGTCGTTCCGTCGTCTGGTGTATACTCGACAGCGCTCGCCGTCAAGTTATCTGATGAGGTAGAGTTGTCGAAGATAATGCGAGTAACATACGCATTGGCTAGCACGTCGTAATTGCCGTGGTCTACAAGTGGATCAAGATATCCGGAACGGCTGTAAGAACGCGTCCAGTTGGTCGGGTTGATGGTGGAGGTGGAAACCTCCGTGCCATAGTTCTGACCACCGTACATCTCCTTTGACATGGCAATGCCAGCGTTCACTAAAGACTTACACCAATCGCCAACTTGGGTGAATGTGCTGAGGCATGGTTAGCATCAGGGAAAGATCCAAGAGGAATATGCCACTTACTAGCCAGGATATGATGCGTGGATTGGCCCCTGGTGGCCATGATCTGAAGAATCCCACTCGATCGCTGCCTCCTTCGCTATGGAGTCAGATGGAGGCGTAAAGGTCTCGCTCTTCTTCATAGCCGCGTAGAACGACTCCCACGACCAATTCTCCGCACCGTCCATGTCTCCCAGCATATCTTTCCACGCATTGATCTCAATCTCCCCAGGACGGGTCAGATACAGCCCATTGATAGCGGAACTGCCTGCATTTCTGCCGTGTTAATTTTCTCTCTTTTCTTTTTTTTATGGAACAAGGCGCAGATACGAACCTCCAAGCACCTTGCCACGGGGCCAACCAATCTCGCGATTATCCGCATTGGGCTGAACAACCGTGCTGTATGCCCAATTCAACGGCGTTGTCCAGAGGGAATCAAAGTATGAGTATGCAGGAGTATCTATACGGGCGTTAGGAGGTTGCGCAAGCTCTGCAAAAGCGCCACAAAAAAAAGGTGGGAATGCGCACCTATGCGTTCGCGATAATCATCTCCATTTCCGCCCGCCTCGAGGACCAGGACGGTATGATTGAGATCTTCTGCCAGGCGAGCCCCGATTACCAGACCAGCTTGGCCGCCGCCGATAATCACAAAATCATAGGAGTCCGAAATCTGTGTGCGCGGTGCCAGTGCATGGGCGAAGGGAATTGTAGCGACGGCAAAGCCTACGCCAATAGTCTTCGCGGCGGACAAGCAGGGCCGCATGTTCGCAACGATATGGCATGCGATGGAGGGACTCGACCAGAATTGACGGGGTCACAATGATCGGCGATCATCAGAATGGGATCGAGAAAACAGCTATCGCAGTGGGAGAGCGATGATCTTGCGAGAATGCAGAGATGCGAATCCAGGGACGACAGACTATATTTACACTATATGATATGATCCATATGATCCAAGCAAACACGCAGTGCCCCTGACAAGTGTCTGGTACGATTAATCACATCCAAAGCTTATGCACGCAGTCCCATTTTTACACGTACGCTGTCGCTGTCGATACATAGTGAATTCGGCTTGCGATTCCCTGTTCTCAACCACCTGGACGCACCGCCATCTTCAAACATCTCGATCATGACGGATAGAATGAACTGCGGCGACTCAACTCCCTGCGCTCCCTCGTGTCAGTCACCCCCTGTATACAGGTACAAAGCATCCCTTGATGCCCACGAGCGACCGCAACAGAGGGGTTGTGATAGAACAAAGACATACAGGCGGATCCAACTGTGATACGCGAATGAGATCTGATGTTTCCCACATCACACGAGCACGCTAATTGGTGAACCCCTGCCGTGTTTCAACAAGTTGCCAACTCAGAGTTGTCCACACATTGTGGTCCTGGTTTGTTTCCAGGGATCCTCTGTTGAGCGGTCAAACGAGCGAGAAGATGGTTCCACCGCTGGTCATGAGGTAAAATGAACCGACCCAGGAACCAGACTTGGTGAAATTAAACATGAAAATTGAGATGAAGAATAGAGAGAAGTTTGGACATCCGAGCGCCGAGCCATGGTAAAGCATATTAAAGGTTATATTTCGCCCATAGGGCTATAGGGCTAAGCATGGATGCTCATTCTGACCAAGGCTTGGAAGAAACGACCCAGCGGACGTTGTCAGAAAGAGATGAATGATGCCATTGACCGTATAATTGACCCACGCATCATTGCGAAATAAGTCACTTCAATAACAAGAAAAGATTATTAGTTGGAGATAGATCATTTTCCAGCTATACCGCTTACGCGTCCAGTGCTCACGTGATCCTATCAACCACCGTTGCCACTCGAGGTTCAAGTTGGTTTCAATTTTGTCACTGAAGAGCTCAAAGTGCTAGATTATTATTATTATTGTTTACTACAACAGAAAAAAACAACCAGCCCCGCGGACTATTCTCGTCACACTAACGCATGTAACCCCAAGCGACGGTGACCAGGATAGAGATAGGCTGCGTCACTAGCTGCCATTACGCGTCTGGCCGCAAGATGAGTGGGTTGCGAAGCAAAAGATAGAGAGGAAGTGTGCATCTCGAAAATAACAAAATGAATGTTCTGTCGGTATGATATGTTCGAGTTTCTAAATGAGCATTGTGCTCTAGTATATGATAGTTAACAATCATACTGATGTTTTGAAGTTTATATAGTCTTAATATAGGCAGAATTTGCCTGTGTTGTGCATAGCGTATAATCTGTAGTGCGTTGTGTAACTTACTGCCAGGGGATTCTACCGTCTTCCCTTCCAGTAGTAATTAGGGGTTCCACTCAGGCTTATACCATTGGGTCTAGAAGACCGAGGATTAAAATAGGAAAAGGCTTCAAGGCATGGTATATTCTCGCTAAAACAACAGACTTCAAGACGCCAACATGCCAATAAAATCTCACAACACAATCTCCCATCATCTAAGCATTGACTACTAATACAAAGAAATGAAATCATTGCCCCTTTTTTTCCAATCCCTTTCATGATTGTTCATACCATACACATAACTAATCACACATTACCCGTAACTGATTAAGATCAATGGTTACCAGTCTGAAGGTCGTCTGATCCTCAAAATGACTGGGAAACCGGCTCATTGAACAACAAATAAATAATAAATTGCAATGCAGAGAGACATCATCATAGCTAGTTATCGTGAGTCGTAGAGGCTCGCTTCTTGCGGCCCAAGCGGAAGCCCATGAAGCCCTTTCCTGCTAATCGAGACTGACTATCGCCACGGTCTCGGATACGCTGTTGGTTCTTGTCCTTGCTGGCACGTGGCGAAATATCGGCATCGTAGCCTGATCCTGTCATACGACCCTTGGCGGATCCAAGGTCAATGGTGGACGACGACCGTATACCGAGAGGAGTGTATGACAGGCTGAAATTCCTGGCATGGGGATAAGTAGCATTGAGACGACGGCTACCAAATCCCCCGTCAAAAGTCGACATAGAACGCTGGTGACCACAGTCTGGAGAGGATTTGTAGGATACCGGGCTTTCTGTGAGGGGTGGTTTCCGACCTCCAACCTGGGACTGTAAACGGAATGACATTGAAATAGATCGGGAACCCCGTCGGGAGTCTTTCTTGTGGAGATTCATGTACGGAAGAATCGGCTTGAAAGGCTTCCCGATATCTGGAGAAGAAAGGAATGTCGGACGCTGTGCCCCAGTTGTCTGCACGCTGTTGAAACTTGGGATTCTGCGGGGGGCCGATAATGGTCCCATGCTGGATGTAGGACGTTGCGATTGGGAAGCAACGAACTTCCCCTCAGGCGAGAATGACAGAGGAACGGGAAATGAAACCGACATCGACCGGGGACTGAGTGGGTGAGGCATAGGGGGCATCTTGGAAAAATTTGTGATCGTAGCACTTGTCTGCGCATCACCTACCCTTGTCTCCTCTGTAAGAAATCCTAGAGTCGGGGAATCGAAGAAGAAAGCTTCTCGATTCCTACTGTGATCACGATCCTGCACAGAAGGTAGCTGACCCATACTCGACGAACGGATAGTCGACCTCCTCGCCTGTTTGTGCAAGGATGTAGATGGTGCGACGTAGGATTCGCCAGACTGCGTCGCGCTGAGAGACAGAGACGAGCTCTGTCTCTTATTACTTCTTCTTGTCCTTGGCCGGGAACCGTTCCGTACGCTACCGCTGCTTCGGCTGCTTTTGCTGGGACATCTTCCAAGACGGGAAGCATTGTCCTGTTTCGTGAGCCTCGACCGAGCGGAAGAGATCCAGATCAGTCTTGGTCGACTCGAAGGCATCATGAATATGATCGGCGTAGCCACAAGCAACGATGATGCCATATCCGTATCCTCATCCGACGCATCTTCAGGGACGAGCACTCTGGTTGCTGTAAGGAAAGGAGATGACATGGAGGAAGTCATTCGAGGTGTTGCAGATGACATGATCTCATCATCATCGTCGTGATAGAGGGAGCCTGGAACGAAGGTCGCAGCACTGCTTCGCTTGATGGTGTCAATTGACACCGGCCGTGACTTTTGGCCAGTCGATAGATAGGGTGATAGCGTATTTCTGTGGCGAATATCTCTCAGTTTGTCTTGGACGTCGTCAGAGGCCTGCTCATCCGCGCTCAATTCTGAATCAAAGGCTCCCACATCACTGTCCCCGTCTATGGGAGAGTACATGCGACCGTGTCCGTTGGTCTCTGCTTCCGATATATCCTCCTCTTCTGATTCATACCTTCGAGGCATGATGGGAGAGTTCTCCGCAAGATACGTAACGTCGTGAGCTTGCTTCATCTTCCGTCGATCGACGACAGGATTCATGGCTTGCATGATATGAAGATGTACTTCGTACTTTGTAGTTTCTTTCGTATGAGATACTCGATCAGATGAAAATGCATAAAAGATCTCCCCGCACTCCTGTGGCACTATGCCCGATGTACGAGTGACGGCAGATATAAGTCTAGAGAGAGTGTTCTCAGGGCCTTTATCAGAGACTGCATTAATCCCTTACTTCGACACCGGAGGGGAAACTGAGTGAGGCTTGGGTCAGCAAGATGTTCGACGCTTGCCTCCTGACAGGGAGTTATGATACCCTCGAGGGAGAGAAATGTGCACTATTCATGCTTCGGTGCAGCCCAAATATGGAAACGGAGGTGTTGGTACACGTGGATTCGTGAACTGGCCTTGTCCCCAGGTGGATCCTGTCACTATCCCTTGCGACTGAGCCGCTAACATCTGTTCTTATCACCGTGACACATTTACCTGAACAGAAAAAGAGGATTTTCCTCGCCTCACATCTTGATCGTTTCATTGACCTGCTGGCTCACAGAAAAAAACTTCAGAATGTCTCGGAGTATCCTTACTCTCTTGAGTTACACCTCCCGCGCTCTGATCCAGGCTGAGGTCTCCGAAAGGCTCTACAGCGTGCACTTGGAGTTTTGTTGGGATCATGGCTCAGAGTAGTCCGTCCAGCTGATACCTGTGCGGTGCAGCAGGATGTATCATGGCCCGCAGTGGCCCCTCGAGGGTTCTTTCGTGTAGAGTAATTTCGATCTGCGACAGGAAGAGGATGTGTGATGTTTGGTACGTCACAGGAGCTTGTGTTTCGCGATCTCAGAAGTCCAGTCCAGGATCCAAGAGAGCTAATAGTAGTGGATCTTCAACGGGGAGACGCAAAGATGGGGAACATCTTAAGCCCATAGATGAGACCCTCTAAAGGGTCCTAATCGATATCCGTCAAGGACGCCGTCTCTCTTGGCTGCGCGGACTGTCTGTTTCAAATGGCTATTCTCAGGAACGAACTTAGTCTGAGCGCCCGATCCCGTGGAGACTAAGGACGATCCGAAGCACCACTGTTTCGGCGAAATTATTGGATACTATAGCAGGCATCATTAAGACCTCCTCTGCTGCTTACAAGAATGAAGGGAGAGCTCAGAGCAGATCACTAGCCAGCATTGCTTCCTCTCTGGCTAAGGAGCAAACATCGACAATAGTTCCTCGCATCGGTCCGTTGGAGCAACCCTGTTTGTTGACAGGGAAAGAAAATCACTTTCCAAAGATGACAATGTGCATAATTCCTTGGGGATGCTCAAACCGTCCATGTCGTTCATATGGTCCTAGTGAAGTCCTTGCTGCAGCCACCGAGATAGACGGGATAAATTGAGCCATGGCTGCTTTTTGCTAGTCAACGCTCCGCCCTACCACTGCAATAGATCCTCCTCCATCTCGAGTTTGCGTCTGACAGGTCCTTGTTCATCACTAATCAAGCATTTTTTTACGCATTACGGTTGCCAGTTTTCTTCTCTCCACTTCCCAATGCATTAATGATGGTCAACTAGGTAATACTACTGCAGGTACCTAAAAGACTCCTAGTTCCACCCTAAACCAAATGGCTACCAGAAGAACAAAGAATCCATCGCCAGTGTTGTTTTGAATTTCTCCGATCTTCCATGACTCGCGACAGGTTCTTGATTTATGCGTAAACCTTAATCGTTCTCCATTCCTCATGTTCCTCCTTGCGTCGCAAGACCCGCTCTGGCGACTATCAAAATTAGACATCAACATGGACAACTTTATTTCACAACTGCAGGAACTAACATGACCCCAGTATAACCTAATTAATGTTGTTTAGTTAGTTATGAAAACTCGGTGAGTTTGTACCATAGATCTAGCAGGGACTTGTGAAGTTGTCATCGCTGAGCGCTAGCGAAGCGATATATTATATGAAAAGTTCACAGTTCTACAAGCAGTTCGAGTCCAAACGGATAATGTTTACGACGCAGGGAGTACACGGAATAATATACTCGTACCATGGTTCCATACCTCCTTTCCATCACATACGAAACAGGGACATGAAGTCCATTCGTCATCAGAGAGGAATGTCTCACCTGGACCTTTTCCACGTAGCTGGCGCAATCAATCAGAAATAGAACCACCACGCTGTTCCTGATAATAGATAATGCATATCTCACAATCGATAGAATGCGACGCGAGTGAGACAAAGGGATTGATATAATGACTGGGGGGGGGGGGGGGGGGGGGGGGGGGGGGGGGGGGGGGGGGGGGGGGGGGGGGGGGGGGGGGGGGGGGGGGGGGGGGGGGGGGGGGGGGGGGGG
>JAPVCG010000034.1:449972-495279 GCA_029606305.1 Paecilomyces fulvus
TAATATTAAATATCTAGGCTGTCATTACAGGGTGCAATAATGTATCCCTCGATCCCTACCGTCCCTCACGGCGTACGATGTCTGAAATGACAGAACTGGAAATACTGGCATGTAAAGGGAGATGCTGTTCGGATGATTCGTGTTCAATGCATTGAGAACCCCAGCCCTGTACTGCTCCTGACAATTTATCCTTCTCCACTATAGGCAGCCATCATTCCGGGGATGGAAGTAACTCATTCTCACCTCGCTTATCTGGCTCAAGTCTCAAGTCCCCTCAGTGGACCGTTGACTACCTTGATAAATATAGCAACCAGAAGATTATAAGTGCTTCAGCATACTCAAGTTAGTACAGTAAATATCCTTGTGAATGCCTTATCACCCCTAATCGGCCCCAATTCTGGACCCGCGCTGTAGGGGCCGATTAGTAGTGACCATCTTAGTATTGTTATCTCTCTAAAATAACTGTTAGGATTTAATCTCCTCAATAGTGAGTTCTCTCTGCGATCTAAGCAATTGCGGAGCATTGAAAGATTCAAGGCACATCATATTGATATCATGATAATCAAAGATAGCTATATCCCACAAAGACTATGTTACATGTCATATTCTTTTTGAACAACTACATTTCTTAGATATATCAGCAGAAGCGGAATCGCAGGCGTGACTCTCACTGAAAAGGCCATGCCTTTTCCCAGGCCTCAGCTGCCTCCTTATTGTTTCCAGCAAAATGCTCGATGAATTGCTCCCTCACCATGGCAAGCTTTTTCTTGAGTGGCTCATACTCCTCATGACTCACCCATCCATCCCATCCGCGAACAGCCCCGCCTAGTAAATCGAGTACATCGTCCATGAGGCCCATACCTTCTGCCCACCTTCTTTCTAATTCTTGCTGGCGCTCGATCTCGGCAGCGGAGTACTTCAAAGGGCACGGAGGACCTCCCTTGGTGCTAATCAGTTGATCCCATTTACTGGCGAGTTTCATCAGGAGTCCCTGTAACGCAGGTTCTCCGTCGTCCAAAACCATGCCGATGAGGGTGATGATCTCTCCCTGTAGCGTCTCTCGGTATCTTAGAGCACGGTAGGCGGGCGCATTCAGAAGCTGAGAAGAGATCGTAGTATTTATATAGAGTCTGTTCCACAAGCAGTTTCTTCGCACGTTCTTTTGCATCATCATCGAGCTCTTCGAAGTTTCCTGGCAGAGTAGGTGTCTTGAGACCCTCAACTTTTGGTCCATTGTAGTCCAAAAACGCAGGGTGTGTTACTTGATCAAAAAGAGAGCAACATGAACATTCTGCCAGTCAATCAGTCCAACAATTTCTGTAGGTCTTCCAGGATCCACAAAGATGTTATCCAGGTGTAAGTCTTTATGCCACAGAACAGGTGCCTGGCAATTTTCTGGCGGAAGGATATAATCGACAACTTTCAGGAAGTCCTGACAAACTGAAAGCTTGAGAGCACGATCGGGTTTATAGCCTCCGGGGCCAACGATCCCTTCTGGGCGGAGAGGACGCTGAAGGGCCCGGATAGCTTCCATTTCTCGACGACAGATCGCTGTCATGTATTCTTGCGCAATATGCCCTGAGACGACAAGTCAGATTCGAGTGTCACAAAAAGAGAAACCAAAGTAGAACTTACAAGGGCCCCGATCTAAAGACAGCTCTCCTCTTCCATCATCAAAGAAGCGTCGATCAGTGGTAGGTCCGAGCACCCAGCGTCCACAGGCATCCTTCGGCTCCATGGCTGGCAGGCGCTTGGTGGGACTTGCGATATCTTCAGAATAATACAAGGAACCAACGCCACCGAATTGATGATTCATTATTCTAACTTCGAACTGGACAATGGCCTGGATGATATCTCTCTTCTGCTCATTGCTCAGTCTCGGCCAAAAGTGTGCAAGAGGGGAGCCAGGTGCTTTCTCCATAACAATATATTCTGCTCCGACTGGGTTCTCCGACGCACGTGAGTTCCAAGCAAGCACTTTGGGAACAGGTATGCCAAGCTTATTTCTCGCCTGAAAACAGTTAGTTGAGAGAATATGAGAATTATGAAAGGGTATTCCCTGAACGGACAAAATCCATTGTTGCGACTTCACTGGCAGTCGTGTAGTGTGGAACACCCGAGTTGGGATTTGGGATCCGAGCAACGACTTGGGATCCATTGGCCATAGTAAGGAGAAGACTCTTGTTGAAGTTTCCTTCCGGTAGTTTTTCGATTCTGATGCATGATGCAGGATCATGACCAAGGCTTCTGGCAGCGATCGCTGCTAGTGAACTTATGTTAAACCGAACATAGCGAGCGGCAAGCTGCTGGGATTCATTAAACAACCAGCGTCCAGAAGTGTAGCGGTAATAATATTCAGGGTCGTCTTCTAGCGCCTTGTATTAGAGACAGACTAACGTGCCCGAGGTAACTCTTACCGTATGTTCTAGAGGAGGATGTTCGTATCATTCCCCTAGACGCGATGTTTGACCTTGATCTTGTAGAAAGAGCAGCTGCGATTCTAGAGCTTCCCACAGAGCGAGAAAATATTAATTCAACTGGGATGCAGGGCCTCCTCAACATCATAAGCAGCTTCAATTAGTACCTGGAAGGAATGGAACCGGTGGACTTGGAGCACGCCCAGCTTTAAACTTAAGCAAGTGGGAAGATTCCTTTTCTGGATTAGTCACAACAATCGTAGTATGTGCTACACCATCAAGACTAATAATATAATCAAGAGAATCATTTTTAATATCTCAATTATCCAACCTTAGCCTCGTAGTAGCACCAAAAATTCTACCGGAACATCCTGGGAACCAGTTCAAGGGAAAACGGATGTTGTTAAGCTCAAGCTTCAAGTCAACAAGAACGCCGATGATCCTACTTTAAAAAAGATGGCAGATCAAGACTCCCACGCTGTGGTGTCGGAAGCCGAAGTCAACATTGGTCAGGAACCCAATGTGGAAAATCTCAAGAACCTGTTCAACGAGTTCGAAAAGGATATTCGTGTCTGATAAATATCACGGGTGGGAGTCAACTTGTAATTGACATTCATGAATTCTCAGGACGCACAGTGCGTCTGAATGCGACTGACGGTGGATGGCCTTCTCTAAAGGAGCAGTGATGTGATATAGCAGTTGGGATTTAAGTTGCCATGAGGAGTTGGTAACAGAGCAGCTAGTCAAGCAATTTATATTACAGCAGTTAGCCTGTCTTAGATGACACTCCAAACTGTATAAGTAGGTTTATGTCCCAGGTCCTCAATGGATGTATGCCATGCCTCGTCCGCATAAGCAAACGAAGGAGACACAAATCTAGTACGTCGCTGGATCAGATGATTTCAATGTAAGCACTTCTTCGGCACAACTGCAGCCATGGGAGGGCTGAATTGCAATTTGACATCCGTGCTATAAGTTGACATGAAGGAAAGGCGAACACCAGATTGTTAGTCATTAGCACTTTATTATATTCATGATTATGCGGCATTTATGGCAATAGGAAGCAAGTAATCAGTTAACAAAACAATCCGGCAGCAGTGGCCGGAAGAAGAGAAACTCAAGAGCTCGAACTCATTAAACATGTGGAATACACTAGGGGGTCTAGCAAGCGCGCTCTTGCGTACTCTGAGCAGGACGCCCCTCTCATACCTTTCTAACGAGGCTCTATCGGCTCTTAGACTCCGAAGATAGCGCCCAGCATGCAACCGCCGGCGACTAAAATGGCAACCGGTGCATTCGATTCGAATGGTGTCGTTCATTAAAACAGTTATGTCACTTTACCTTACCCAGTAGAAATGTATAATATTGTTCATCTCTCCTGTCGCATCATCGTTGGCTCTCGTGACTCAGAATGGTCAATTATGTTCATCGTTCAGAAAATAGAGAAGATAGCCGGTAGCGGGAATACTCGCAGTGTCTAACTGCGTCTGTCGTGGCATGAGCGCTCGACGGGAGCGCAAGCCTGGGGTAGAATGTTCAAGCGCAGACACCGTTCGTGACTGGCTGCGAGCTTATGCCTTCCTCGAGCGTGTAACAGGTCCATTCTGACGTGCAGAAGAAGTGGCCTGACCGTTGGAGTTGGCAGCGCCATTGGCACGCGGGCCACCGACAGAGGGGACTTGGAAGTCCTTCATGTCGATCAGAGCCTTCTTTCCCGTGTTGCGGCGAGGTCTACCGCTCTTTCCGGTCTTCTTGTACGTGGCGAAGTAGAAGGAGATGAAGAGAAGTAGATAGGAGCTCAGAATAGCCATGCCAGCAAAGGCGGCGAATTCCTCTCCAGCACACCTGCCAGCGTTGGGAAGCCATGGGAAGTAGGTGGAGGCGAAGTAAGTGTAGGAGGCGAAGTAGACAAAGCCTAGAGGATAGTCAGCCAGTGGGGTCTTCCCGTCATGCGCTTCAGATACTTACCGAGGTCAATGATGAACTGAACGATCTGGAAGATGGTGATGTACCGTTTCCACCAGATACGGACACCGCGAGCACTCTGGAAGTAGTACCAGTACATGAGGACATGCACGGCGAGGTTGAGAGTGATGGGAACCCAGGAGACTGCGGTCAGACCGATCAACTGGGTGTAGCACAACAGAGCGGTAGCACCATGGTGGTAGGTGTGCAGGAAGGTCAGAGGCTTCTTCTTGAGGAAAAGGAAGACCGTGTCGAGCAATTCCAGATACTTAGTCAGATACGTGAGCTACACAGAGTTAGCGTTTCCAGTTCATCGTTCCTAACGACTGGAGCAGCCGATGAGCAGTCCTTACGTAGTACAAAACAACCAGCTCTCGCGTCCAGCCACCCTCATGGCGACAGATAGCATAGAAAACACCATGTCTCCAAAGTGTAGGTAGTAGCTGCTCAATATAGAGAGCTAACAAGATGGCGCTGACGGCCGTCAGAATGAAGTTGTGAATCATGAAGAGGCCATTGAGCTTCTGGGCAGAGAAGTTCTTCATGATCTCGCGGCCTCCGAAGATGATGATATAGTAGGAAACCAATGCAATAGCCGTCTCCTTAAACGTCGACATCGGCGTCACACCCTCCACGAATCGAAAGTCGTGCGCAGGATAACCGGCGACGGCCTCGAAGGTCTTGTCGAAGATGGGCCATAGCTCGATCCCAAACGGGCGATCGATTGTAGGCAGAGGGAGGTTCTTCAGCGCGTCCAGCGACATTGTGAATGCCTCTACTCAGATGTAAAACCTCAGATTGAGCCTTATGAAAACCCCCTGGGGAGCGGCTGCACCGGATGTTGAGGTGCTGAGAAATGTGTTATTTTTGGTTGGGAAAGACCCGCTGCACCACAGGGGGGGGAGATAATGGCCGCACCGCACCGGGTCTGAGAGACCACAGTAATGAAGGAATGACGGAAATGGGGGAAAGAAGAAAGAAGATGAAGAATTGGGGTGAGAAGATGGGATCTCTCTCAGTGCGGTGACCGAGAAGAGGAAGGGATGAAGACGCCGTTGAGATTCGACGCCGTAAAAAGACGCGGTTGACACTTTTTCTTCTTTTTCTTTGGTTCTTCCTTGCTGCCCGAGGCCCGCGCGTCCGAACGAATTCGGGTTAGCGTCGGAGCCTCCGTTAGTCCGTTGGTAAAAGGGGCTTAGAAGTATCTCCGGGTACTTTTCCGTACATTCTTGCTGTCATGGTACTTTAAGATACATAGTGCTACCTTCATGTCCGGCAAGCACGGGAGTCACAAGCCCAGCCAAGGACTGAAATGAACACATCTAAACAATTGAATTAAATTAATATAGCTAGATCAGTACAGTCACATAGACAGATAATTCAACAATAAGTGTGACTAGAGCAGTCATACATGCATTTTTAATGAAGAGCTTCTCTCTTAGTGTACTGGGTCTGATCCATTATGCACATAATGGAGGATGGGGCATAAACCGGAATACCCGCCCAAAAGATCATGAAGCATGCAGATGATAAAGAGAGAGGATGCAGTAGTTGATCTAAGCAGAGTCCTCCTATTTTCTATAACTAGGTTTTGTCTCAATCACAGGGATACTGACAGTATTTATATCACTGGGCCTACCACGGGTCTGTGCTGTTTCTCTATTGAACTGTTTTTCTGCGGATACTGTACGACTTTCCATTTCCAGATTCGGTCCGAAGTGCCGCTGCTTTTTGCTCACTGAGCCTCACTGAGCCAGCGGGATCGTGACCGGAGAGAGAGAGTGCGTGCCCTGATCGCTCCCTGAGCATCCCGGAGCACTCTGAATAGTCCCTGATTACTCACTGATCCTTGCCCGAACTTGTCTAGAGTAGGTTTGATTATTCACCCTGAGCACCACATGACAGCCGAATAAAAGTCATTACGCCAAGCCTAGCCATATCCATTCACACTCCTCCCTTTTGGGGGGCATACTTAGTTTTCACATTGTCCTAATGATGTAGAAGGGGTCTACAAGTTTTTTGTCCGCCTATAGTACTAAGGAATAGTGCTGACTCGAAAAAATGACCTTAAATCGCACAAGCTCGTTATCTCATAATGTGCTATAACAAAAATCGCTACACACTACATCATGGCATGGAGAGACGTCGACTTTCGTAGACGAAAGAAACCTCTCCTGCCTACGCTTCAGGGTGACAATGGCCGACATAATGCATGCTTGACTCTTAAGCATCTCGCAGACAGGGTACTGCCCCCAGTGCCTCAATTTCAGCTAGACCTTTGAACAGATGCTTACTGCAGCATCATTCAGGTCCTAATAGAAACAAGAAGAACATACGACGAAACTTTTAAAAGACGTGACGTAAATTGCCTGTTATTGCTAATGTGCTACCAGAAGCGAAGATGTGTTAGCAAGGGCTTGGCAATTAAGTCTTTGTAATGTGGCTCAGGATGTACAATGCACTACCAGGCCAGCAAGCTGAGACAGAAGGCCCTTCATAGATGGCAAGTTGGATAGGTATATGGTACATACTGCATCCTATATATTATTATCACCCCTACAGAGATCCATGAGTCCCTTTCAAAGTCATCTGAGATATTCTTTGACCTGAGCAGGTGTACTGAGGTACTGTACATGTGCCTGAAGCTGCGTGAGTCAAGCAGGATCTTGGAAATAAGGGCATAATCATAGTCCATTAAAGGGTCGCAATGACTTTTTCGCCCTCCTTATTCTCGCCTCAACCCTAGGCTCTCTCTCAGCGCCCTCGCACATAAATGTTCGCAAAATAGTAGTATATCTTGTCTAGTATGCTGACCCTGGGCGACTGAGGATGGCGAACAGATATTCTCAAATGACTCGACTTTTGTGTAGGTGGGGTTGGCTTTGCTAGTTAGAGGACACACAATCGCTAGAGATTCTGATGTGCTGTATAGTAGGCGCTAGAAAAGTAGGCGCTAGAAATATAGCCTGCACGGAAATTTGGCTATACTAGGTGTTAATGATAGGGGCTTTGACCAATACCATCAGAGCTATACCTAGGGAAGCGGTGTTAGTTCAATTCTTAACAACAAAAGAGAGAGAAAGAGTTGTTCTTCAAACGTATGAAAGCCTCAATGGGCGCTGAAAAGTAGACTTGACTGTTAGAGGAACTTGATGCGATACGCGTTACTCATAGGAGAGACTGGTTTGTTAACAGTGAACCGCCAGTTTCACCAGGAGATAGACATAACTCGCACTGCATTAAACGCTGCAACATAACATTCTCAGCTGAGCAATAAGTGTGGCCTTGGCTAAAGAGAAACGCGCGTGACGTCGAGGCCAGTACCTGTGAAACTTAATTCATTTCATCCTCTTTGTTTCGGTGAGGGACAACAAGAAATGAACAAATAAAAACTGGATAACCAAATGAGAGCCTGGTGGTGACAATGGTAAGCATATGTATCTCTTACAGATTGTTACATATCATCTTGTCAGCAGTCAATACATGGTGTTTCCTGATTCCGTAACATCTGGGTAAGTACTGGGCTGTGGCTGTGCCGTAAATTACTGTGACAAAACAGTACAAGGTAACCACCGTATGTCATCAAGGGTGAAAGGTTGGTCATGGAAAAAGCGTGCAGGCTTTCCAGATGTACAGTTGAGAGTGACAGGCTTTTGCCTTCCTATAAGAGGCTGCGTAAACCATTTTGGAGTATAATTACTATGTAAGGACCTTGGAGATGAGATTCATGACTAACGGCTGCAATCAACGCAGTGTAGCTGATTGACTTAAACTTGACTGAGGTTAGCTTTGGTCAAGATCATACAAACATACTTGTGTGAATGCCATAGGGTCTGAACATCTATCAACATTGTAGTAGAGGTGACTATCTGAGCCTGGAGAAGCTGGGGCTACGCCCTGGCACCTATCATCTTTGCTCATATTGGTTGTCGGCCAAAGCGCCAAAGTCCAAGACATTCCTTACCAATTGGTCGTTTGACATATTCCTATGAGACACTCTGTTTGAAGTAGTCCACACCCCACCGCGGCCTCCCCTCCTTGGGAGAGAATTTTACGTAGTAGAGGGCGAATAGAACATATGAACTAACTGCTTGTAGCATAACCTCTACTCAAAATATTGGGTGTGTGGCACTGCGTGCTCAGGAAAACTAGACCGTCCTTCTTCGAAATTCCGTAACAGCTCTTTTCTCCGGGAAGGTGGAAGCAGTTTTGAGGGTCAAAGAGCAAACATACGAATTTTCTAAGAGTATCCACCGACCAAGGTCGAAACATGCCGAATCGAAAATCATACTACCATAGGTGAGCAGAAGTACCGCGAATACCGGCCCGACACGGTACTGTAGGAGAGGATGGTGTAGAGCTGAACTTGAAGTTAGTTACACCCACTGTATACAGTTTTGAGCGAGGGATGTCGTCGACAGAGACATTACAAACGAGACGAAGGCCATTGATTCATACCCGGAAAGTTGCTGAAGGAGGACTGACTGCCCAGTCTATATACGTGAATGAATCAGCGGCTCCTGAGCATCAAATGCTTCAATAAGCAGTCTGCAATCTTAGAACCACAGTAACGACTACTGACGCTGTACGCTGTCACGAGGGCTTGCAAACAGCAATTTTCTGGTAATTCCTGTTAGCGAGCTCTGGCACTGCTCTAGACCTCGAACACTTTTCAGCCTCATGGGACACCGGACCGTAATGTTTGCCCACGGCGAGGTATCCCACAATTCGCAGTGGTGCCTACGTGCCCCTCCACGTATGAAGGCTACGAGTAAGAGGCAGGGGTCTGGACAACAAGTCAGATTTTCAGCTCCTGTCAAGTCATTCTTAGCCTTGATCTTCCAAGTCAATACGAGGACCCTTGTGCCCCATTGGCGTGGTTGACGCGACCCTGGTGAAGCTTGAGACACGGTTTTTTGATATGGGGTCTCTCTTTGATCTTTCGAAAATCCGATACGTGGTCTATTTCGCAATCGTACATGCATTGCATTGTGTAATGGTCCTAGTAACTAGCACAGACTGATTCAGACTAAGTATTGGACTGGAGCCGTTTAGTTTTGGCAAGTAGGTCGGTATTCTGTAGAATGAGGGCGCAACCATGAGGGCCAAGGCTACTGACAGGGCTTGATACCAAGTGTTCCCAACTATGCACAACCAGTGAATCCCCTATTGTCGGCCCATCCCCATTGGGATCCCCAATGCGCAACCACCACAAAGTTCTTCGACACATTAACTGGTGAGTATGTAAAACCCCAGACTGTTGCCTTTGACGGGAGTTGCGCTTGGTGAGTGCCCGGACCAGGGACCAGTCACTCCATGCTTAGTGGGCACTTTGAATTGAGCAAATTAGTAATGTTGAGCCAATTGTGCAGCATCGTTCATCGAAGGGCTATTCTCCTGGAATAATGTCCACAAAGGGAATACCTATTCTCAAGCAGTTCAACCATGTAAGTCGGCGCTCGGAGCAGAAGGTGAGTAATGGGTTCAACAAGCTGTAATGGTTTCTCATAGACAGAGGCCATTCGTCGTTATTCAAACATACAGGTCCGAATCAGCATTGATATGTGTTGACTTGTGAGTGATGCACTAAAGGAAATGACTGCGTCCAGCCCTCTGAAATTGATGACGTCTATAGGAGGCTGCCAACAGACTAGTTGAATAGCTATCATGCGGTGAAGATGAGTACATCCGCCGGAAGAGTATTTCCAACAAGCTATCTGCTTGACACTGGTTCACCAGTCTGAGCGGCATGCGTATGTAAGTCTACTTAATAAAGCATATATAAATTTACATAATAAAGAATGTTTTCACATTTCCGGCAGCCTGATCTTTGCCTGAAGCGTGAATGTGAGCCATTAGCTTCATGTTGTTAGCCTCAACCAAGCCTTGGTGGGTAATGACAGTGCGAACAGCAAGCCGTTGGGCGTCCCACGAGCAGCGCACGCTCAACAACGTATGATAAATGAGCTTAACTGTTCAAGTAGAAGTCACTTCTGGAGAGTGTCTGTGGAAGATGCTCATGATACAGAACTAGTCAAGGAGTCATCCATACAAGCCAGGAAGCACAGTGAACAGGTATACCCATTAGCTTCCACAAGATTGTTCTAACCTGCAAATGCAGGGATGCTCTAGAACGAGTATTATGTTTGTTAACAATTTATCAATCTCAACAAGCATAAAAGCCTTCTAAAGGATGGTGGTCACAATGGGCCCGCCAACTTTATGAAATTGAGTGCGTGGACGCAGACTCTGTACAAGATGTACGACCAGTATGTCCGGAAACTATCGTCAAACGAAGTCGACACTGACACCAGCAATAATGAAAAACTGGGCCAAAACACGTGCAGCTAACTTTGCAAAAAATTCTTTTGAAAGTATCCTTGGAGATACAGTGTTCATCTTTTAGACAGTGAAGCAATTGGACGTTGCACAGGGTTGGATACAATATTTGAAGGGGTGCCTAATAAGGGCTAAGCAAGGGATTCATCAGTATTTATTGATATTGCTTTTTCTTAAACTTTCAAGTGAGACAGGCATTGTTGATGTTCAAGCGGTCAGCACATCAACAGTTGAACCAACCGCAGTTCGGTTGAGCATCCATCAATGGTTGAGCAATGTAAAAGCTTTTCGACCACCATCCGCATTCCAATTATTAATACAGAGCTGTGCCACGGGGAGCAGGAAACCCACTTTAACTGTGCCGATCACGAAAACCTCGCAGGTAAGCTTGAATCATTGTCCATGATTTGGGCGTTGGTCCGTGGACGGGAGGACTGGCGACAGCGGACACACAATGTTCAGTGGCTTAGGGAGCCGTCCACAAGGAGAATCACATTCCGACACATTTGCTGTGGCACTCCAACATAATTTCAAGTCGACGTACATCGTTGATAAAGTCAATTTCCCTGGCCCATCGACAATCTTGCAGGGCCATATTGTTGTTGAAAATTACGGTACCTTGGTCTGAAATGAGACGGCCTTCATCCTCGGGCAATGACAAGCTTCCCGTTGCATGAGCCTTCTCAACGGTTTGTTGGCGAAATCCAGTAGTTGGATCCCAGATCCGCACTGTGTTACAGTATTATCAGATGTTGATGCCAATACGTGGCCTTCAGGTGAAAAGGCAATTGTTTTCAGTGGATCAGTATGGCCCTCAAGAGTCTGGAGGCGCCCATTGGTTTGATCCAAAGTCCATACCTGTATGGTTAGCTGTACTAGGAGTCCTCCCTTTTCTCACATATTAACTACTTTAATCAATAATCATCCAGTTTTACAAGTAAAGAGTTCCTCTAGGAAAAGAAAATGAATTCAAGGGAATAGAAAAGTGAGACACAAAAAATATAGGTCAGGAGATGCCTGCTATTTCTCTGCTGGACACAGAAGAGCTGAGGACTGGTCATTAAAAATTGTATCCTGATTACTGATTGTGAGGGCATCGCACCTGGTTCAGGAACTAACTTGGAGCCATGCTTAGCAATCAAAACGTGATGTGAAGTCAGTGTATTCAAGATGCATGAAAACCGAAAGTAGCAGTTGAAGAAATCATGGCCAAGTGTATGTTGAATACAAAGGCACGACTGATATCAGAAGTATCAAAATGAAAGTAGCTATTTAAGACATGGTCGCCCAGTGTATGTTGAATATAAAGGCATAGCTGAGACCCAAACCGTCAAAAAGCTTCCTGACTCTGTTTTGCTATTCAAGCCTCTGGCTTAAGGCTTCTTGCCTTGAAGTTTCCTCCCTTTGTGATAGCAATAACCGCCTATAGTTTTCCATTCTTTCATTGGCAAGTTAACGGACCCGTTAGAGGTTCGGTAATGCCCTTCGTGCTCCGATAGTTGTCCGACAAATGTGTAGCCCGTAGAACTTGGAGTGGTTGTGGATTGTGGCGTTTTGCCTGCTGAAGTGCTCATGGTACTCGGAGCAGTTGTGGATTGTGGCTTTTTGCCTGCTGAAGTGCCCATGGTACTTGGAGCAGTCGTGGATTGTGGCTTCTTGCCCTTCACCTTCAAGCCATTGTGAAATAGATAGTCACGCTCCTCCCTCTACTCTTCTTTATTCTTCGCCACAGGTCCAGAATCAAGGGAGAAAGTGTAATAATTACCATATTCTGTGAGACTAATATCAGTATAGCTTTGGTTCTTGGGAGCGCCAGTCGATTGTTCCTGTGGTTGCTCTCTGCGTGGTGAACTTGCTGTGTGCGTTCTGGCCTGATTGAGTGATGATGCAGTGTTGAGCGGCGGTTGAGATACAGGAACGAGTGGGGCGTAATCTGGTCTGAGCTCGCTGGCCTTATTTGCGAGAAGAGTGATGCAATAGAGAGCCAGCTTGACCCGACGAGTCTGACCCTACAGTCAAACCCCTGGCATTGTTCACAGCTACCGCGGCTACCTAGGCATAGCTTCGTCCACGGATTCTTCTCCTACTTCGAGACTGTCGGGGTCCTTGATGTTCTGAAACAAATAAATTCGACTGGCTTGACAAACAAAGACTATCTTCCAAGCACTACAATAGTGAGAACAACTGACCAGCATTCTTACTCCTGACCTCATATCCTTTCAAGAGCGTCGCCTAGTGAAATGCGAGCTTTTGGATCTGTCTTTGTCAGGTCATGGCCGATAGACTGTAACCTCTTGCCTAAACTACTAGTGCCAATTTTCTTGGCCATAGTCGAAAGTAGTTTTCCATAAGCCCAACAGTCTGTAGCGACACGTTTGCCGAATGACGTGCTAGCAGGAGCCGTTGCAGCGTTTCGTTGAATGATCTTTTGCATCTCTGGCGAGAGCCATTCCCATTCATACCCACCGGTTCCACTGATATCGATAAGGATAGCATTCTTATTCGCGTCAAAAACGATATTCGACGGTTTGATGTCGAGATGGGTCCGTTGCTGTATGTGCAATATTTGCAATGCTCTCCCAGTCTGTAGTGCCCATCGTCTTAGCAACGAATCATCTTGGTCCGTATTCTCTGCAAGAACTTGCTCAAGAGACCCTTCGGGATAGTATTCAAGGAGAAATCCTGTGATAACCGGCGTCGAAATTGTTGATGGACGGGTTTTGTACGGATTATCGGATATAACAAGCCCGATTAGTTGTGCGATGTTCGGCTGTCCGCGAAATTGTGCGAGGGCGTTAATCTCGTTCAAGATATGTTCTGTGTCTCCTGGCTCATAGATAGGGCGGTCGATCTTTTTGTATGCGAACCGTTCCTGGTTGAAACGGACTGTGGAGACGGTTGGAGCGATGGCCTTGGCGTCTTCTAGATGACTAGCCTCAAAGGTAGGTAGATCTTGAGCTTGGTCCAGAATCGGGTATATAATTCTCCCCGGATCTTCTTCAATCTGGAATGACACTCGATGGGCAATAGATAAAAAAAAATTTGCCTGTGTCTGATCGTCATTCCGAACATTCCGAATCGGAATCGGCTTATGGCTTTGCTCAGCCAAGGTTAGACTGATGCGTGTCACGGTATCATCCACCAGATCTAATTGACCAAAGTCAATAGCCTTGATGAATTCCTGCAACATAGACCGACGTTTGAAATAGCCTAACTTCTGTATTGACTCCGGTAGAGACCAATCTATCTCAACTTTGATCCACCATGAAGAGGAGTCGTCGTGGAAAATCAGGGTCTGTGAAGGATGATCACCATTCCAATCTCGGAATGATTTGAATTCTAGCTCGTGAGATGAAGAAAGAATCTTTTGGGGCATCTTGTTGGATGTGAGGAAGAAATTTAACTCGCGTTTTGTAAATGTCCAAAGTCGAGAGATGAATTGAATGAGGAGAAAGGGGTGAGTGCTCATTAAGTAGTTACGCACGATCACGTGTCACCACTCGACACATTATACTCTGTAACCCACTGGTCGCATCTCATACCGTTATGATACGGTAGTTACAGTGTTAACTAAAAAATAATCCCTTACATATACCTCAAGATAGGCAGACGGTCTGATAGGATGCGCATAGCATTGTCGATCTTTAGGTCACATTTCTTGTTGGGGGGTTCTAATGTTGTAGTTGAAGTATACTGACGATCGCAACACAGACATGGTTGACGAGCTTCCACGGCCTCCTCCGCGACGATCATGGGCCATGTCTCATTGGTTTCCTTTAGCATAAGTGGACCCAGGTTCGGGAAGAACTAGAGAGGCTGAAATTACAGTATACGCCCACGACTGATCTCCAACCACTGTCCTGCCTGGGTACATGTTGAGGACTGGCACCTCCAAGACTTTCCTCACGCTTATGCTACCCTAAAGATACCTATTCAATCCGCCATTCATGATTGCCCCTGCGTACTCATTAAAACGTGATATAGCCGATGACAACTACCAACTTACCTGGTCCCTCTCTTTTGAGTCCCGGTTTCTTATCACAACCTGGTTTGTTGCATAACACACCTGTTGTAGATTGAGTAGTGATCTTAGGTAGATCGCATATCTCGCCAGCTTTCACCGCCTCCTCACATGGATCTCCCATCAGAGTGGCGACGTAATGACCACAAGTATAGACTCGATGAACAATGTGGCACATATTGGTCAAAAATTGGGCTTGCAGAGGTATTAGAAGCGTAGTGGTTATTGATGATAGGGGCTGTTCCTTACAGTGAGGCTTGGAATATGTGACAATCGTATCAACTCATACAGCCAAAAAAGATACAGATCTCCGGGAACTCTTTGATTATACCTGAGGGAACTCGCTTTATATAGTATGAGAGCAGACCCAAGATGATATCACCACCGCCGAATTACACATATAATGGCTGCTGTTTGTATAAAAGTTTGCAGTCTCGAGTCGCGATTGAAACTGGAAAATGATTGGATATAGCAGGGATATGGAGGTGTAACGATCATGGGCGCTCCTAGAGAGTGCGGGTAGTGCGTGGTGGAATTTCTCAAATTGGTCCGAGCACGGATTCACTCATTACCAAGGTACTATCAGTTCAGGGATAGACGCATGTCATTAAACAGGAACACGAACATCATACGGAGGGTCAAGCCAACATTGAAGGCCATCAGCCTATCACGTCGACGACTTGTCGGAATCCTTATTGGTCAGCATACATGCGGGGTTTCACGCTTCGACCTGTTGTCCGGTGAAAGGAGAATGTGGAGAGAGGCGTTCATTGAAGGCAACCAATAATAGATGAAAACCATAACCGCTTATTATATTAGCATGCAGTGCTAATGCAAACTGACTGCGGCAGCCTAATCCTCCATGCGTAGAGTAAGCAGGGCCCATCGCTTGGGTGTCCTGAGAATAATTTATCTCAGCTCCCAGCCCGCGACGATTTCTCCTGACTAGGATAGGCAGACCAAACTGATCCTCTGGGTTGCGGCAAAAATGTCGATTCCTCTGCTTCAGTCATTAGCTTCGAACCACGGTAGCGTGATGCGGGATATCTGGCATCTGAACAGCCCAGATATCGATCTTACAAAGCTACTTTCAGTTGTCTCCACACTCCGGACACAATTAGAGGTCCAAACCGTTCTGCTGTCGACCGAAAGACTCTTACATGAGTCTCCGAGCGATAAAGCACTTCCCAATCAGCTAGCAACGAGAATCAAACATCTCATGAAATTTGTTTTCGAGTCCAATTCACGCGAGAAAAGGAGACAAGAACGCCTACAGAAGCTGGACTGCTCCTCCCTAAAGTTTTGCGGCCTATCATACACCGTCAGGGAAATCATTGAACTTCCAATTCCCACTTTTGATTTTCTGGTCGACAATATCGCCGATTACGTGCAAAGCAAACAGCTCCAACCGTTGCTCTGTCGGGATGATATCAACAAAGTTATCCTAGGTGACTTCGATCCGGAAGACGAGGAGTTGTTTAAATGTTTTGTGACATGTATGTCGACCTTTAATACCAATCCGGCATCGCTAACTCGTGGTAGCACATATTGAGCTACGCCTCAACGAACGCAGACGTCGAAGAGTTTTGTCGCAAACCACTGCTACAGATACAGAAGACCTTGGAGAAGCAACGGACACACAAACACGAGAGTACCAGGCTATGCATGTTCGAAAGCGTGCTCGCGTAGAACAACATTATATACAAGAGGAAAATGGGAGACGTGAGCCGAAATTCCAAAGCGCAACATCAATCGCTAATAAATGCACAGACATACAGTATATGTACTCGAAGGCCCCAACCGATCGCGTCGCTCTCTTGGGTGACTTGCTCTCAGAGGCAGTCCGCAGCAGTCGTCAATGGCAAATGGAAAGGAGCCTTGATGAGACCACAACAGACTGTATAACAACACTAGTGCCGAAAAATCCCTCCCAGGACATTTCCATCACTTTGTGGGTGGGCCAAGAGGCAGGACTCCGAATGAATGATGTATTCAGGTTGGTGCCGAAGTGGACATCATCACCCAGCCATGTAGGACCTTGACCCTACATCCTACTGGCACATGGGTCCAAGGACCATATTCATTCTCGTTCGTCCATTCCCAAAGCGAATATTCCGGAGCGGTAGGATCGAATACCACTATTAAAGAACCTCTTGCTTTTATCCAATATTCTTTATCTGCCGTGGGAAACAAGTGGCTAGGCAAATATTCTTCTTCTCCGCTTAAAGCTTTCTCCCCGCGCTGCAAAATCGTAACTGTTAGTGACCATGCTATTTAAGATTTCGGAATCTGCACCCACGTTCGATCCTGTTGACATATTCAACCACGGGCTCTCGACAAAAGAAGTTCAATATGAGGAACCCTGGGAGGTTCTGGCGTAGCGTCTGGTATGCGAGGGGCCTAAGCGCGTTGTTTCGTATGAAAATCCAGATGATGAAAAGATAGTTCCGTACTAGCCACAGTAGAGCATCAAGGATAGCTGAGACCTCTGTACATACTGGAGATGGCGTCTTCGAGCATCGTGACTCGGTCTTCGCAGGTTAACGAGACTCTCGCGGGGTCAATTCTGGTGGGGTCCGATTATATAAGCCGATACCCAAAGCAACTCCCGGTATATTGGGCTCATTTTCTCAACCCGTCTAGGGAAACTTCAACAAGCCCCTTAACAAATACGACGCGTTCTATTGCCCCAAGATTGTCATTGTGATTGCCTGTGATTATGATGTTATACCGTGCATCTCTTGGGTTAGTCATAGGCTGTGAGCAGCAACATAAGCGATAGACGAGAACTTCCAGTTATGGCGCGACTTTTTCTGTTCGCCAGGGGTGGCGAGAGAATCTCAGCGCACGGCCGGCTGCTAGACAAGAGCGGCATATCTCCCACTCTCATTCGGGGATGCTTTCCTAGTACCTTTGCTTCTTTTTTTCTTTGTGCAGGAGGAGTATGCCTCCCAGGACGGCTTCGAAATGTGTACGTTATGACAAACGATAAATAGTGAGCCATACGTCCCTTTAAGGCCGTGATGGAATAACCTACCACCTCGTGGCCCTCAGCTTGCTGGAGAACTTGCTTTGACAGTTTCTCTCACTGGCTTAAGAATATTCCGCAAAAGCTACAAGGCGAGGAAGTTCGCCCCGATTCCCTTGTTTTTCATTGGGGGCAAGATATCGACCTCGGATACCCATCCCCTGCCCTCCAGAAGAAGAAAATCTCCAACAGAGAGGCCAGTGTGATAGAATACCAAAGTTCACTGTTGCATTTGACGTCTTTTGATTCTAGGTCGGCATCCAGCCTGAACGGCGACACCGAGCCACCATTTTCATATAATCCAACACCTCCTCTACCTGTGGAACATTACTAAATAAGGACATATTCAAGTAAGTTATAACGCCTGCTGTTTGACATGTGGCTCCCTGACGGCTAAATCAGCCAATACGTTCGGAGTATAGAAATAGTGGATCTGTGATGTTAGACACCCTCACCTACCTTGCGTTACATCTATACGCTGCTTGGTTTATATTCGTCCTAGTTGCAGTGAGCTGCTACTGGTTGAGGCCGGTATACCTCAGGTTTCGTCGCGGCTACTGAACAATCATCGAGACCAGCCGTGGACAAGTTTCACAATGGATACTATGGGCAAAAGCACCATCAAGGCGCAGCTCGTCCCAACTGCTTACTGCCGAGCGCATTGGATCATTACCTTCAGCGAGTTTGGCGAATGCATCAATGCAAATCTTTCCGGGAATACACTCCATTATACACGGCATCACCTTGCAGGAATCTTGGATACCATCGAGTTCCGCATCAACGACGGCTATCCACCAATCGATGAACTGAAAGGATATATGTGGCTTCCGGATCATCTTATGCAGCGACAGGAATTCTGCCGCTGCGTGGAGTGGGTGTAATTGATGATATCACAACCTTTGTTCCTATTCTGACCACCCACAGATGGGGAGTAATCTGGCGGTATGCTGAGCTTGGCTGTATCGAGAAGCTCTCTACAGATGGAATTCCACTTGACAAAATGCTGGATAAACTGCTCGAGCGCCAGGTGCGACGCTCTGATCGATTTTGGAATGAGACGCTTACAGGTTGAAGCTGATACCGTGCAGGGGCCTTCGCGTAGTGAAGAAGATAATGGTCAGGAGGTCAGGTCCGTCAGGGTCATGTATCATCAACCTGAACATCAGGAAGCTGAAGAGTAGGAAAACAGTATCGGTTTGAGCAAGGATAGTTCGCAGGAAGTGTGCTGGAAAATGATGTATCTAGATATTTGAGTATCAGCTCGTTGCTTACGCTCGCTCTTCGTACGAATGGCATTTGGTTGCTCATTGGACACTATCACTTCAGTGGTGGGAAAAGAAAATCAGACAACCACGTGGATACCGCCTTGGGGGGCCCTGGCAGCTTAGCTTTTCAGTTCTTCTTTTTGAGTCGTGGTTTGTATTCTAAGTTAATGCGTCCCGTTCGGACGCCGAGGGAACGGAAACTAAAAGTGTCCTTCAGTTGTCGATTGAAGAAGTCACCCTGATCCGTGGGAAGGGCAACTCAGCACAACCGCCGCCAACCGACCGGAGATTGAAACTCCCTGTCTGATCTTCCTTGGAAGGATAATCGTCGAGAAAATGACAATATCCAAATGACGCGAAAGGGTTGAGAGGCAGAGAAACAACAAAGACCAGGAGTTGATCAGGGTTCAGGAAGTAGGAACTCCAGCAGATGAAACGCTGCAACTTGTTCTATTTGAAGATACGGGAATTTGTGCTATGCGAGCAGCTTAGTTCGAGGGAGGGACTGAAAGCTTAATTGAACCTGCCACGACGTATAGATTGGAATATCCTGCAAGGACGTTATTATCCTAGCCGAAAAATCGTTCTGGTATAGAAAATTCAACTTGCGAGTTTTACGACTGGGAAGATCTCTTGCGCTTCGAGCATCTGGTCGACGGAGCTGTAAGCTTCAGCTTTCTCGACCAACGCATCTGCAGGGATCTCAAAGTCCTCTTAGCGAAGCGCAGACCGAACTCCTTCTCGATTTCCTCCCAGGCGAGCCCTCTAGCCACCAATATTTGTAGGATATCGTCTTCAGCCGCTGAATAAGGTCGAGCGCTACGGGAAGTCGGCAATGAACTGGATGCTTCAGATGCTTCAGCTCTTGCCCTCGCCCTTGTTCGAGGACCACTTGCTTTCTCATCCGTCTCCAAAACAGCGCCTGCTGACCTCTTTCGGTTGGTAGGCTTTGATCGGGCGCTCTCGACCTTGATGCACATGCTACTCGAGGTAACATGTTGAGTGGCTTGACGATTGAATTTTTCGAACGCCTGCCCAGAAGTGGGCTGGGCCTTCGATTGGGGAACATCCAGCAACCCTCCCTCGCTTTCATAAAGCATACAACGCCTCATGAGACCGTCACCATCATTGTCGCTTATGCTAGTAAATGCCGGGACTTCTGCAGGTGCAAGGGGGTGTCTCAGGAACTTCAGACGCTGGGTTGGCGTCGGCATGACATATCCCATCGTCGGCGCACCGCGGCGACACTGACAACTTACGCCCGCATGGATCGTGATTCTGCGCAAGCAAGAAGGTATCTGGGCGGGCCGGATCGACAATATCAACGCTGAAGCTGCTCGTCACTTCGCAGTCACTTCGCAGTCACTTCCAAGCCCTTGGGTCGTATCTGAAAGAATCACTGTTGAGCAAGGCCCCTTGATGATAAGACGTGGCAGATTCGTACGTACCTTCGCTTGGCAGTGAGATAATGTTCTCTACCATGGGACTGTTGAATGAAAGGAACGATGTCGCTGGTGCTCAATTGTTCACCGATGGCTGGACCATGCCACTAGTTTCTCAGCGTCTGTAACTTCGAAGGAAACTGGCAGGTAAGTAGTGCGTAGATTCCCACCAAGCCGTTGCTATTGAGCGTTCATGGGTGGCGAACCGTTTAGTTTGATTATCGGAGTGTCCATTGCTGTTGGACTGTTCGCCGAGTCTCAAGGCTTCATTGTTCCGAAAGGGGCCAGCGACCTACCAATACAACGTCCAGATTAGTCAGGACCCAGACCTCATGGTGAGCAACTTACTATTGATCGATCTCTACAAGCTCCTCCTATCGTACCTCATGAAGAGCGTCTGTTCTCTCTATCGGAATCGCGTTGTTAACTACGTCCAGGATATGATCAAGCTCAACGACTGGGACGGAAACTTGAAGGCGATTCAAACCGCTGAAAAAGCAGTTCAGCAAGATTCTGCTGACTACTGTACAATACCCAACAGATAAAATCCCATCTGGAACAGTTGGTCAGTTTTCCAGCGGCACCAGCGACGACTTCTGCCAAGCTGGCTGTCTCTCCGACTATGGCGACTGCAAGGGCCTCTCAAGGATGGCAAGACGGACGAGCAGGCCGGCGGGCAGTACTACTGGGATAAACAGGCCAACCTTTTCTGGACTTGGGACACACCTGCCTTGATTACTCGTAAGTTCAAGGAAATTGTGGACGCCGAGAAACTGGGTGGAGTGATGGCATGGAGTCTGGGTGAGGACAGCTTGAGCTGGGAGCATCTGAAGGCCATGCAAGAGGGCCTCAGTGGAGGCAAGTCAGTTGACCAAATCTCTTCTGTATTGTGTGCTTGATATCGGCTAGTCTGTGAGACATCGATATGCAGCGCAAAATAAAGAACATATCAAAATGAACTGTCACAAAAAATACCGAGTAAATGCAGTGCGGATGTATGTTAAGACCTAAGAATGATTTCAGCACAGGCTGAAGAGCAGTCATCCTCAGAATCAGAAATAGGTGTCTAAGTACAAATGAGGTCCCCAAAGTTAAGCAAATCCCCCGGGCTAGTGTAGGTCTTGGTAGGACTCAGAGCCCTTTTCTTTCGGAACCAGCGGTTGAGCAATTTCAGGCGGAGTGTGCGAGCGTCGACCAACAAGATGCTCATCACTTTTGAGGCGACCTTAGGAAAATAAAAGGCGCTTCTACCTTAATTTGCGCTTTGAGCGATATTTCTCCCTTTTTTTTTTGGCGACTTGTGTGCAACATATGTTCAAAGCTGGTCGATAATCCATCGCATGCGAGCAAGATGGACGCGTCAGCCAGTCAAATGATTGTTCTTAAGCGTTCAACATCACTGCAACCCACCCTGTTGAGCGGAGGCCCTTTGCAAAATGCTCAACTCTCCGATACGGAGTACTTTTGAGTTGAACCAGTGATTTTAGCGTGCCTGCGATCAACTTAATCAACTTATTGGGGAGAAACTATGGCGAGCCATCGTTGGCCATCCAGCACAACACAAGCAGCAGCAATAGTTAATCGGCATTCTCATAATTTCGCTTAGTCAAAACTTTGACAATTTTGATAGTTAACTTAGTTTACTTTTATGAGTACATAATTGCTTCGAATGGCTCGCACCAAACTAGTCGCACCATAAGATTATGTAATTCAACTGGGTGACTTAGTTAACTATTCCTTAAGTGATTGCCTAGCACAACGAAACCCAACTGTAATCCTGTACAGATGGTCCCACATTTGCTTGAATTGCTTGACAAAATAAATGAAGGGAATCATATCTCGGCTGAAAACGATCAATTCACCAGTGTTCGGCCTTGATTACCCACAATGTCTATCGATATACGCTCTCAAGGGCTATTCTATGGTCACCCATGCCTTCGTCTTTGGGGGGCTCTACGGAATGTGCTCTAGCAACCCAGGCGTTTTGCCCTACCTTTTCTTGGTCCATTCGATGATGCGGTGCAAGGCTATCGTTGGACGACGTGCTGCTATCGAGATATTCGCTTCTGCCAAATCTCGAAATCATCCAATTCCTAGAAAGGGAATGAGGTCACGATTTGAAATGTCACCTTTGGTAGGTCCATCTTCCTATGCCTATAGGGCTAGTCCTATACGGCTTTCAATCGCCAGGGGGGTAGATACGGAGGATCCAGCTTCCATATGGGCGTGCCGTAGTCACAGGTGTAGAATAATAAGAAAGGAAGGAAGATATTGAGGCTGTTCGTAATATTCGTTACTGCGTAAGTTTTTTTATAATATCTGAAGCTATTGTACAGTGGTAGGAGATTTCTACTACTAGTGGCGAGATCACGTGATCGTATCACCGCCATACCGAGTATGGCCAACAACAGGTGATACCACGATGATGAACTCTAGCTAGGATTTTGCCGGTCGCAAGAAGGAGGAGCTCGGACTATTCATTTGCTAGCCACTATATTTTGGCCAGCACGACTGGGTGATATCTTGCGTCCTTAACTGCTTGGAGACCGGCCATTCTTGGCGTCTCTGTTGTGCTCGCCGCCGACGAACTCCAGGAAGTAGGTTGGTAGGGAGAATTCTTTATGTCGCGTCAAGTTAGCGGCAAATGTTCTCAACGATGTTGTCCATTCCATATTATCGAGAATATACAAAAGCTATTGCCAGTAAGGAGCTCCAGTAGAATGCTATAAGCCTGCAGCAGGTACAGTATCAAAGCTCGCGCCAGTTGCGGTGCCACATTAATGAGACAGCATTGGAAGGAGGTGCATTAAAGCTAGAGAAGAGGGATTCAAAGAGACTTGCAAACAATCTCTCGGGCAGGGAGAACCTTCAATGAGAGATTTACTATCCAGCGCGTAAAGAAGATAGACGCTCAGCCTGTGAATATTGTCAGGCTGTAGAGGGTCACATTGGAAGGAAAGAGTGGGCAACCCTAGAGATAAGATCAAGCACTAAGGTGGGCAAATGATAAAAGAGTCTATGGTTAACACATGTTACCAAAACTGCGTAACTTTCCCGTGACGGCGGCTTACTGTTGTTATTTTACCATATGACCGTCCCGTGTTGTCAGGCATGTTTTGTGGCGGTGCAGAGAAATGTATCGTCAGAACCAGGCTTGTAAGGTAGTGTAATTAAATGTTAAGAGGAAGCAGCCCTCCAACAGCGAGTCAAGATTACGGCCGTACCTTAGTTAACTACGCATCGTCAGACATCACGTCTTCTTCTGTCCTACTTCGTCGGCACAAGGTATACATGATCTCTCTCAGAAGTGAAGCCCTTTCGACCCCTCCGACGGTTCAATATTATGCATATGTCTGGCAGACCACTCAGTTCCGGAGTGACAAGAGATTCTGTAGTACATTTATGCATTACTATATGCGGAAGCAGCATGGGATGATAATGAATCATTATCAACTTTGTTGGAAGAAAAAGTTTCAGATCTAAGCATATTAATCTCTATACAACGATGAGCATACATCAAAACGACTTATACACAAGTTCAGCAACGCTTATTTTACATGCCTAAGCGGTCTTGACCTGGTCGACCGCCGTACTGATGGCCGTATTTGCAACCAACGTTTCCTAAGAGAAGTTGTGGATCGTTCGGGAAAACGCCTCTGAAAGGCGTGCGTCATCTCTTCAACACACGCTGCCTTCTGCATTAGTACCTTCAGTAATTGGTCCTCGTCCTGGCTGTAAGGCCTAGCCTTCCGAGCCGAGATGTGGGTTTTTGTGGACTTTTGACGAGTCTTGACTGCTTGCGCTCTTGCTTTAGCTCGTGTTAATGGCCCTGCTGATGCAAGATCCGGCCTTATCTCACTTCTGGTTGTGCACACGCTGAAAGAGCTTTGGATGGTCGGAGACAGCTCCGTAACTGCCGACAATCCACCTCCCGTCAATCCTCGCTCCGGCTCCTCACTCGGTGGACTTGGAAGTGATGATGCGGAAAAAATGAGCGAGTTGCCAGTCTCGGGAACAGTGACGCCTTGAGATTCGATACCTTCCAGGGCTGGGCCTGCGCGCGACGTTTGAGACGGGAAATAGAGTCCAGGCCGCTCTGCCAAAGCGCTGCTCACCAACTGCTCGCTAAGGTTACACTCATCATGCTGTTGGAGTTCACCTCCTGAGTAAGATAAGATAGTCGTAGGTACATCCAGAATCAGTGGGTCGATTGGAATAGTGCCGCGAACCGAGCTGATTGCTGAGGTGTCTGAACTATCCGTGAGGCTCGGAGTATCAGATAAGGCCGACCGGATATTGTCGCCATCCTGACCTATACAAAGCGTTTCGCTGAAGTGCTCGCAGTGATTGACCGCTTGGTAGGCCAGATCCGTCAGGCACTCTTCATTCTCATGCTCCGCCTCAGCGGGAAGAGGGAACATGGCCTGGGGTTGTTTTATGGGAGGTTCCCAGAGGATGATCTTCAGGTCCTTTGGACTAGCGTGCGACGGTGCCGAAAACTTCTTCTGTTGCTTCCAAGGGCGCCTCTGCCGCTTAGGTGGGTTCCCGTCTCTGATAGATTTCTCGTCAATTTCAGAAGATCGCTTCTTGCGAGCCTTCTCGGACGGCACGCAAATTGCTTTGTTGTAATGGTGTACGTCATGGAGGTGTCGCCGGTAATGCTGCTCATCAGTAGAGATGTGGCTACAAAGAGGGTCAGAGCAATCTGACGGCCACGACTTTTGGTTGATATGGTCATCCAGGTGGCTTCTCAGCTCTGTGCTTTTATCAAACGCTGTCATCCTGCGGGCGGCGCTTTTTCCGTGATCCCACATGCAGTCAATACAATATCCGGCACGTATGATAGTATTGCGATACACCATCACTTCGTAATTCTGACTGGTCATTGATGGGAGATGGTTCGCACAATGCTTTTCGAACTCAGGGCTCCTTCCATCATAGAAGGTGAAGCACTCCCAACAATACTTGACATGTTTGAGAGAAATTCCCGTAGTACGAGACACTTCTCGTCGAACGCAAGAA
Source organism: Paecilomyces fulvus (assembly GCA_029606305.1). Classification (NCBI taxonomy): domain Eukaryota; kingdom Fungi; phylum Ascomycota; class Eurotiomycetes; order Eurotiales; family Thermoascaceae; genus Paecilomyces; species Paecilomyces fulvus. Next base: position 475,472 of record JAPVCG010000034.1, read on the forward strand.
TGGATGTGTTTGCTCCTCTCGGGCTTTCGAAGCCTGTAAAAGGTCAGCAGAGGACATATATATGATCTCAGTAGGCGGGCTCACGTCTCTAAAGATTTACCACAACTTTTCACCGGGCATCGGCCCTCGACAGGCTCCTCTCCGGGACGGTAGACCACGTCAAAATCACGGAGGCATTGAGTGTATAAATCTTTCACCACAACGACTTTTTCTTCAAATGAAAGAGACTCCTTTGACGACATAACGGCCGCCAAGCGGCCTAATTCAGGCATGAGCTTGCATTGAGCTTGCTTCTCTGCAGTTTGCTCAGTATGTTCTGGGCGTTCTCGGCCTCGGGTCAGAATCTTCCAGTCACGCTGACTCTGAACCCACTCAGTTTGGTACCGCTGAAACGCGCTGGAATGGACCTTCCTCTTGAGGATGTTGTAGTCGCACTTCAGGCGTTTAGTATCCTCATCTGACGCTGCATTTTGGATTTCTGTGGCTTTGGCGACCAGACGTGGGTCTGCATCGATCTTCTGTTCCTCCTCTATAGGTAGCCGACGTGGGAGGCCATGTTCGTGAAATTGGCCGTAGCCTTGAAAATACTCAATGTGAGTGTGGTCAGCGAGTCTACCTTTTAAAGCGTTGAACACATCAACGGCGGAACAGTTGGCGAGGTAGTCATTTCCATAGACAGATTTAGATTTCTGCGTCAGAATCTGGGCGACGTGAGCGGAGGAATACTTCCCTACGCAAGCTGTTAGCCAAATGTGAAGACGGGTCGAACGGTGGACAGGCAAGACCGACCCTTAACAGCTTTCCCTAAAGCACGGCGCATTGCATGGATCGTGGCAGTCACAAAATAACCAGCATTTGCGAGGATTTTTTTAAGATCTGCTTGATACTTTTCTTTCGTCAAGGGATCTTCGCTGACCCGACCTGCCGTGACGCCTCTGATAATGCACCGATCTCTAGCTTCTTCGTTCCATCTGAGAACCACTTCCTCCTTCCCTTCCGGTATTCTTTGCTCGAAAACTTCTTCAGGAGATGAAAATCCAAAGAGAGCATTATCCGCAAGGGCAAGAGCCAAAAGATACAGTGCTCCCGCATAGATGGGTTCGTCACAGTCCCAGATGGCAGTGCCGAACCTAGCAATATCAATATCAGTATCTAATTGGATTCCGGAAACAAAAAGGCCAGCGGCAGGTCGTTACGCTGCATACATTGTATTTTCGGGGTCTTGGTTGTTCTTGACGAACTGCTGGTCAAGCCGCCATCCCATCCTCCAAGGAGCATTCTCAGCACGAAACAATACGAGCTCGATGTTCTGACTAGAGTTAGCGCTTAGAGATAAAACAAGGACCGGTAGAGCCCATACTTTATAGCGGATTCCTCGTCCAACTGTGTCTTCTGATGCGGGCGTAAAAGAGGACACTCGGGCACCCGTGCATAGAAACTGGAGAGTAATAAAATGGAACTGAACGCGATACCTCCCTGATACGAAAAATGGGTCATCAATAGCCCAGAAAGCAATAATCGCGCGCTCGAAATCCTTCAATTTGAAATCATATTTTGGCTTTGTGATCGTCGATAGCAATCCCTCTTCTACCAAGTCAAGCTCAATCCACTGTAATGGTCAGAGAAGCATCAATTTAAGCGTACAGAGTAGGCTTACTTGATAGAGCGCGGCTCGGTCATAACGGGGGATCTCATTTCCAGTCTCGAGGTAAAAGCCCGGGACGAATTCTTGAGCCCGGTTTAAAACAGAGTTCATGGTTGGCCGTCTATCAGGAGCAAGCTTGCCCTCCGTAGAATCGACAAGCCAGCGAATGAACTCTTTGAGTTCTTCTAGTGCCGGAGCTGTATATCCCTCCTCAACTTTATAGCCTTCAGGCTTATTCCACTCCTCGATGAGAAACCTGACGGATAGATGAGAATTGAACGGCTTACATCCCGAGAATATAACGACTTACTCCTCGTACTTGCGCACCCTTTCTCTATATCTCTGTCTCGTCTTCCTCGATGCTCTGCCCCTAGTTCGTTCGGCATCTTTCTGTCGATGGGCATTTGCGTCGTACCCCCGCTGTTGACGAAGCTCGCGGCGAGCTTTTCTTTTCTTTTCACGCTGGGAGGCCTTCCATGAAGCAGAACGTACAGCCATTGTCAGAAGAGTTCAGGTCACACGAGCACAGAAATCGCAAAATGGAATATCTTAGACGATGCAAAAAAGGCGAGATGAAATATAAGAAGTATCACGATGTATGCAGTATTTATATTCATGATTGGGGCGGAATAGGATACATTATGAAACGACCATTATTGGCAGAGGCTCTCCTCCACTCCCTTCGAGTCCAACTGGAAAACATGCTTTGATAAGTCATAGTGTGCAGTGGCCGAATCAAGACAATCGGCCCTTGTCTTTGCCATGCCCTCTCAAAAGTGATGGGTTGTGTTGTATAGACCAGAGAGATTTAGTCTGTACACAGTAAAGACCAAACGACTATCACGTGAGACAGTCACGTGGTGCCCTCATAAAAGCGGCGGCATCCGTATCGGGCAATCGGACAGGAATTGCAGAAAAACAGTTCACTTATAGACTATTCATAATTTTCTTGTAAAGAAGTGGTCTAATGGTAGATCAACCAATCAAGGTCACACAGCTATAATTAGACATGGTAAAGAACGAAGAATGGGTTCGCACTGTTGCTGGGTCCAAGATCTGGGGTCTCCAAACATCATGGTTCGTGATTCCCAACCTTCAGATATCAAGCGGTCAGCAACACGCCAATTGGCAGAACTTGTGGACAAGCCGGATAGACGCCATGAAAAAAACAAGGTGCTTCATTGGAGAGCTGCAAGGAAATGACTCGTGCAGCAACAAACAGTAGGCGATCTTTGAGATCAGGCGATGTTGTTGGGTTGACGGGGAGCGGCTCTCCGAGAAAAGGCCATGCGTTGGCCTAAGTTAAGAGCCTCAGGCCAGCAACAACTCACACCACCCGCAAAAACCCGTCCAACTCAATCCGGTCGCTCTCTCCTCTGGCCGACAACATCTTCCTCATTTTCTTTCCAACGACCCCAATTCGCCCCCATCTTCCTCCCTCTGTCTCTCCAATGTCGTCCACCACCGTTTTCCGCATCGCGACGCGATCCGTCCGCGCCTCGGGCTTGTTCAGAGCTCCCTACGCTGCCCGGTCGCGGGTGCAGACCATTGCACCTGTCACTCTCGGTTTTGGCGGATACAGCAACAACTTCAGCACGACCTCCAAGCGCTCCAGTGGTCACGAGGAAGAGACGTACGAAGAGTTCTCTGCCAGGTATGCCATACTTCCAATTGAGTCCCCGTGAGGCCGTTTGGAATGGGGGAAAGACAAGGTCGAACTGGAGCTGGGACTGCGGTCACATCCGGACGACCGCTTTCGACCCACACGCCAGCGGCAGACCAGAGATGCGATAACAGGATGGCTGATACCTCAATGACAGATACGAGAAGGAATTTGATGCGGTGCAGGACGTCTTCGAGCTTCAGGTATGCTAGTTGTGCTACCCGCCGGAAAGAAAAGCGGCATCCCATCTGCTTGATTATCTGCTCTGTCATTGGCAGACCAGTCCCCCTCCCAGCTGGGCTAACCATCTTGGCCTGGTGCCATCACAGCGAAACCTCAACAACGCCTTCGCCTACGATCTCGTTCCCTCTGTTGAGGTCATTACTGCTGCTCTAAAGGCTGCCCGTCGTGTCAACGACTTCCCCACCGCCGTCCGGATCTTCGAGGGTACGTCCCAAACCCCGTCATTAGCCCCCAACTGCTTCCACACGATTCTCTATATCTCTTATACATAGACGAATTGGTGCTGACTGCTTTTTCCCCCCTTTTTACAGGTATCCGTGCCAAGGTCGAGAACGACTCCCAGTACAAGCAGTACCTCGAACAGCTCGAGGGTCTGCGCAAGGAGCTCGGCGTTGTCCTCCGTGAGGACCTCTACCCCCAGAACTAGATTGCAGCGCTGGGATAATTCTGTCAACGAAAGAAAGAAAAGCTGTATACATACCTAGAGCTGGAGCTGCGGAAGAAGTTGTATGTCGCTTATCGTTGGTGTCCCGCGAATGCCGGCCCCGGAGGGCGGAGTCGAAGCCAGCGGAGGCGGAGGAACATTTTTGTCATACCTCATGTTTACCTAGCCTACATCTGTAACATTGAAGATAATGCGACAGGGTGTTTTCTTTATCTTGCAAGAGATTACCATTGACGGCCACTCTGGACCTTCTGGAGTGTCTCGTCATTTCCTACTTCGTCCGAATCGTGATATCATCTCCTAATGCGCCAATGACAAGTGGGCACCAGAGACCTCCCACAACTCTTTTCAGATGTCTAACAACGCATCCACCACTCGAGCCAGTGCAATTGACCTCATTGATCCCTAAAGAATATACCATCAATCATGCTACTGACCATAAATCCCAGCTTCTTTCTTCCAGATATCGACTCCACATCCCTATATCTCTGATTCAGAACTTGGTCCTAGTGTCGACTGTAATCTCGATTTAGAACCCACCACGCTGCCACTCTCGTTCCGTGGCATACTATACCGGCTCTAGCATCGTCATCTCTTCGGAGTACGAGGCAACAGTCATCAACCTAACAATTAAATCGGGCTCCTTTTCGTTCACTGACAGATCGATCCGTCCAACCCTTCTGAATTCTAGATACGAGATGCACACATGCATCGACGCGCTCACGAGATCTATCAGCAGGATTATTCTGCTTCTGTCCATATTCGTATCGCACCTCGTATAGGCAGATTCCGGTTCAAAATGCGGACCATACTCTAGTCTAGAATCTGCCTCTCCGTCTTACCCATAGCAACATGCGAACCAGGTCCGATATGTATCGAGGCACGATCCACATATCCCTCGAACTCCTTTGCGATGATAGGATTCTCCAACGCCGGTCCAGTAGGGAAACTCGCTCTATAGCAAGCAAAGCCGGAACTAATGGGGTTATCTTTCATTCCCAGCACCAGAGCCCACGACGTAGTGCCCCATCAGCAGCAACGACTATCGACCATCCTCAAGAATCACACCATCTTCCTCGTTCGTCTCGAAATATTCTGTCACGGTAGTGGAGAAGTCGATTCTGATCCCCAACTTCCTGCGCATACTGCCACAGAGCAGTGTGGAGTTCACCTATGGGCCATTTTCCAATCCACGTCCCGTCGAATTTTTGACATTGCGCTGAGTATCGTAGGCTATGTGACTTTCAGTCGATTATAGAAAGTAGGCGAGGGTTTGACGGTATGCAGAGCAGTGCATTCGATCATGAGGAGATCACCTATTGAGAGAGAGAGAGAGAGAGAGAGAGAGAGTAAAGTCGGAACGAAAGATGGGACACAATATAATATAAGTTCGGCAGCGCCTTACCATAATCATTGAAATCGGGACGTTTCTTCACGATGCGAACATCATGGCCTTTACGACAGACTTCAATAGCGAACGTGAGACCGCCAATGCCCTCCGCCGATAATAAGGATCGATATCCCCACTTGGAGGGTATCGATCCCATCACGATTGAAGGTCCAGTGCTGCCCCATGGTGATTTCGAAGAAATGAATTGAGACTTGAGGTAATTTGACTGACTCGATATGCAGCGTCCATAACTGTCTTTTATATCCTAGAAATCAATCCTTTCTTTGCTCATTACACACCTACTGGGATCGGGATATGGAAAGAGCCTGTTCCGTGGGACATGTCTGCTGAACCTAACTTCGGATAGACCGAGTGTGTTTACAATGCTGTTTCAATTACGGAAATTATCATATTTTCATTCCGCTTACCAGGTAGTAAGCAATCAAGACTAAAACGTACGAAATGATCTCCAATGAGAGGGCATATTCAACCATGCATGTGTGCAAGTGGTATGGACGAGATTGGACAGAATAAATGGATATAAATACAAGGAAAGCTCCAGGAACGACACTCTGAAACAGTCCAATAGACCTTAGAAAACAGTTCAACCCTCATCAGAACGCCTTTAGTATATCTTCAACCAAGAATCGTGAAGCTCTGGGGAATCTCTAGTGTCCGTCATGATATACACTTTCATGCAATGTCCAGGATGGCGCTGCAATCCGCATCTTCCTTCGTGTGATGAAGACGGGAGAATAGATGGCGGGAGTAGCCATGACTCCAGCCGAGAGGAAGAGGTGGTGCGATGTGCCTATGTCTTTGGGTAATAGCTCTGCTTGAGCTCCCCATGAGCAAGAAGGTATACCACCCGACCCAGCCTGCAGACTAGTGCGTTCCCACATGTTTGAAATAGCTTGGTCGGCAATCCTCCTTCGCCAGGAAGGGATCACCAGCGTAGAACTTGCCGGGTGTACAGCCTGAACACTTAGGCGAATTGGGGCAGTTGAAGTAGGGGATGTGACGGTAACCAATGTCCCGGAACCTGCGAGACAATCAATGTCAGATAACACGCCACTTACAATCATTGTGAAGTCAATGCACTTACCAATGAACCTTGCTCGCGTCCTCGAAGAGACCCAGACCGATGGAGTGGACGGGCGCATCGCCCCATCTTTCGTAGAAGAAACCACCTGCACGGTCGAGAAAGTTGAAATACTCCTCGTACTTCTGGCCTCTGAAGAATTCCATATCACCAATCTCGAAGTTCGACCAGAAGTGACAGGTCGAGTATCCATTCGCCGCCTCCGTGTGATCCGGGCGCAGCTGGTTGTCCGTCAACCACGCCAACATGTTATTGTCCGAGATGTAGTCGGGATGCGCCGCGAGGAACTTCTTCGTCTCCGGCCAGAGCGTGGAGATACTCTGCGGAGCATCGAACAGGTTGATCGTGAAGCCGTAGGTCTTGTTGTGGTCCTGCATGTACCGGAATACGTCGTAGTCCACGTTGCAGAAGAACTGAACCTTGGGCTCAACTCGCCAGTAGTAGCGGGTGTTTTTGAGGGCTGGATGCTTGTAGAACATGCCACTGTTCCAACGGCACATCTGATGGTAGGATAGCTTCTCGCTGTATTGGATGCCCTGCTCCTTCAACATGGCTGCCGATTCCTTGATGAGATCATCGTTGATCCAGTCAGGCACGTCCCAGTGTTCCTTCGGTACTAGCTCTATACATCGCGTCAGACCATGACCCTAAACCACTTGAACTTATGCATTTCCATGACGTACCGTAGTAGCACTTAGCCTTGGTCTCCGCCTGAGTTCGTCGCTTGAACTCCTCCGTGAATGGCTTATCGTTGAAGAAAGTCCACGGGTAGTTGAACTTATGATTCCAGGTTCTCTCGAGGTCTCGCATTGTGGGGATCAGTTCGTCCAGCTCCTCGTTCCGGACGAGGGACAGGAGGGTGGCATTGATGCGAGCAGAGTTCTCACTGTCCGGGGCGTAGTCGTTGTCCTCCGCACGCCATAAAATACCTTCAGGTTCTCCCGTCGCTAGGAATAGTCAGTTAGATGCCAGGAATCATCACAAAATTCTGTTGCAACGTACGATCTAATAAGGGATCTGTTGTCATGCCATGGACCAACTTGTCCCCTGATCCAAACGTGGCGACCAGGGGCGCAGCCGTCTTGCGAAGCTGGAAGATAAGGAAGAGCACCAGAAGTATCGATGCTGCACCTAGCAGTCGGATCGGTCGTGCCACAGCCATTTTGACATTGAGGAGACCTTCTCGTTCAACAAAATGGCCGCAAGAGATGCTGTCGCTGTCAAAGAACTGGAATCTTTGCTTTGAGGCCAGACCCGCTGGGCGAAAAGTCACGCTTTACTCGGTCGGGCAGTAGCGTAGCCAGCGCAAACGCGTCCTCCTGTCAATCAAGACAGAAGAAGGATAGAGATGAAACTCTACTCGTTACTGATTACTCTTTATGGATCCGGTTGAATCCTGGCAGATCCAGTAGAGAGTCTCATCTATACCATGGAGGGAGAAAATTAGGAAATCTCGATGGTAGAAAGTGTCCTCCGTCCATCATGGCCCTAGCGGCAGATATAGGTGCATTGTTAAATGAACTAATCGCGGTCATTACAAAAACATCAGAGGCATCACATATCCCTGTCCTTCTTCTTTATGGACGAGATTACTGACGGACTGTAGACTACATCGCGTTTCAAGAATCTGAAGAGCAATGCGGAAAATACGATCAAGAACAACAGATCCACGCGAACCGACCAGTTCGCGGTGGCCCGACAGCTGGATGGTCTCCAAGAAAAATTCCGCATTCTGAACAATGATGATCTGGCTGACGCGTTACATATCCGCTTGGATGAGCTCAGCCAGCACGATAGTCCCTGGTTCCCGGAGATCTTATCGTTATTTCTCCAACTCTCAGACAAACCCGCGACGCTATCAAAAGCGGATAAAGTCGAGCTCCTCAAGCCACCGGATCCTCCGCGGCCATTGACTTGGTCTGATATTGACCCTGCGGGAGCTGCGTACTGCGAAGATGATATCTGGAACGACATTGACTTCGCGGAAGGAAGCTCAGACGATGATCTCTCGACCGTGTCAAGCGACCTATCCATCCCGAGGATCGTGCCGCAGAGTTCAAAAGTGACTCCGGATGACTTTGTCATTCCAGAAGAATTCTTCGCAGATGGGGAAGATGAAGAGCTAGTCTCTGCAATCAAGAGTGCCCAGTTCTGGCAAGCTGACTCTGTGACGCACGGCGCGGATTACTCCTGCCCGATCACAGAACTACAAGTGGTGAGAGAAACAATTTTTATGCTGCAGGGACTTCCAACGTCCCTGTACTGGCGACTAGATGACAGCATCGAAGTAGACCGGAGATACGCTCTCCGCCATGCCTCGAACCAAGCATTTTCCTCACTGCTTTGCTCCTTCAGCTCTCTGGGCGCTCAGATAGACGCTTTGCGGAGATTTGTGAAAATTCCCCAGTCGATTTTCTATGTACAGACTTTCCATCGGGGAATTGAAGAATGCCTGACCATGTTCGATGCAACCTTGTCGAAGATGCAGGCACGTTACCTTTCTCAGACCACAGTGACCGCCGTTAGCCTGCTGCAGCTATTTGAAGATGTTCGAAGGGAATCACGACTATTGATCCCGTTAGCAAAATTACTAGAGAGCCTTAGATCGAGTCCTTCTCAGGGATCTTTCGAATGCCTCGACCGGCTATACGACCTAGTATGCACATGCCAGGCAGCTGGTGCGGATGACGAATTCAGATACTTTGCGAGATTGTTCTTCCTATTTTTTGACTCATACATCAAACCCATACGGCTGTGGATGGAAACTGGACAGCTGGATGCTTCCCAGGGCACATTTTTTGTCTTGGAAGGAGGCAAAAACACTGATCTTCGAACCCTCTGGCATGATTGGTATGCTTTGGACCAGACTTCGGGACGTCTACACGCGCCGAAGTTTCTGAAGCCAGCTGCTCAGAAAGTATTTACCACAGGAAAGAGTATGATCTTCCTTCGGAACCTTAACATTGCGCCAGTGGATTTGAATCAGTTCGAAAGAACATCGCTGGCCTTTGAAGATGTCTGCCCCGACGACTCCTCGCTTCTGGTTCCCTTCTCCGGACTGCTGGAGACTGCCTTTGACCGGCTGATTGAGGCGAATCACGCCTTCACATCGTCCTTGCTGCGGCATCAGTTGGATGAACAATGTGGCCTCTGGATCTCACTACAGGCGCTCGAGTATATCTACCTATGCAGAGACGTGACCATCTCTAGCGCGGTAGATTATAAGATCTTCGAATTGATCGACAAAGGACGTGGCGCCTGGAACGACAGATTCCTGATCACAGAACTCGTTCAAGAAGTTTTTGGTGAACTTCCCTGCGTCGACTCCTCCAGGCTCATCATGCGATCGTCCCCAGGACCATACCGGGACGTCGACAACCGTGCCCGATCAGTCAAGATCCTCAAGTCCCTCTTTGTCGAGTATATCCTCCCATGGCCAGTGGCCAATATCATCACCAAAGACTCCATCCAGGCATACCAACGCATCTACACCTTCCTCATGCAGATCCGACGGGCAAGGTACATCCTCTCGAAACAACGTCTGCGAAAAGGCCGAGACTGGGGAATCGAATATGAAGACGAGGACGATCATCTCGGCTACGCCATCCGCCATAACCTCCTCTGGTTCATCAACATCCTCTATAGCCACTTGACAGAAATGGTCATATCGACCACTACAGCCAAGATGCAAAAAGACCTCTCCGCAGCCAAGGATGTCGATGCCATGATCACCGTCCACCGATCCTACATGTCCTCACTTGAGGACCAATGCCTACTTTCAAAGAACCTCGCACCCATCCACCAAGCCGTAGTCAGCCTCCTCGACCTCTGCATCCACTTCTCAGACGTCCAAGCCTCCCGCCATGGCGAGAATCAATTCGACCAGACCAACCGATCTTTCGGATCCTCCATCCTCGGACACGAGTACTCCTCCTCATCCCGAAAAAAGCGACGTCGGAGACGCCGAAACAAAGACGAAGATACGTCCGACGACGACGACGACGAAGAAGATAGCGAATACGACGAAGGCAACACGACAGGAAACATCTCCTTCGCCGAATCGCCCTACGGGCACCGTCTGCGGAACTTGAAAGGCCAATTCGACCGACTGATCGCCTTCGTAGCAGCCGGTCTGCGGGGCGTGGGTCGAGTCGATGGACAATTGAGCTGGGATATGTTAGCGGATAGGTTAGAGTGGAAAAAGGAACGATTTGCTACCGCTTAAGTTGAAGGACTAAATATGAAGAGCGGCCTAGCTTCCTGATACGACTATATGAACGTCGCAAATACCCTTAGTTCTATCCCATAGTAATTCTAAAATTTATGAAAAACACGTGGAATACTTCATAATCAGAAAGAAAATAATATATGAAGAATATTCAAAATTCTACTGGTCAATTTTGTATACCATACGCTATGTCATGAGAACTATGAAAATATATATATTTACGATTCCACAACGCGCATTAATCCAACTACCCTTCAAATCCCGAATATTACCTCGTAACTACGCTAATTATGATCGGCAAATACCACTTCGATATTTATTGTAATAAATTGTTCTCGTTCTTTCATTCTGACCAGTTCTTCTCGCAGACTAAAAATAGAATGCGTACGGCATTTATGAAACAAATGGCACTGAAACCACCCCCATTACCACAAATAACGAACTCCATCTCATGTAAAACTAAAGCAGAAAAAAATATTTAAGACTATTTACTGTCCTTGATTGCTTTTCAATAGAATTGTCCCTTTCTCTCTGAAAGAGGGGAGTATTCAAAATGTTGAAAAATAATGTCAGATATATAATAATTCTTCTAGCCAATCCATCTTCTCGCGCTGTAGAACACACGACCCCAGGGACCGATGTCGCCCCAGCTCTCCGCGTCAGGAGGCAGCCAGCTGGCAATGCCGTTGAGGACCGTTCGTTCGGGATGAGGCATGATGGCGAGGACACGTCCATCGGGGGTGCGCACAGCGGCAATACCCTCGGGACTTCCGTTCGGGTTGAATGGGTATCTCTCAGTCGGCTTGAGGGAGGTGTTGTCGACGTACCGGATGGGCGCGAGGTTCTGTCTGACGATATCCTGCGCGGTGACGCCGGAGCCTGGGGCGAAAGAGGCACGACCCTCGCCGTGGGCGACGGCAATGGGGAGAGAGGAGCCGTCCATGCCGTGCAGGAAGACGGAGGGAGCAGATGGGTCGGGGTCCGAGATGCGGACCATGCAGACACGACCTTCGTACTGTTCGCTGGCGTTGCGCTCGAAGCTGGGCCAGTCCTTGGCTCCGGGGATCAGCTCCTTGAGACGGGAAAGGAACTGGCATCCGTTGCAGACACCGAGAGTGAAGGTGTCCGGGCGCTCGAAGAAGGTCTGGAACTCCTTGCGGGTGTTCTCGTGCAGCAGGACCGACTTGGCCCAACCCTGACCGGCTCCCAGGACGTCACCGTAAGAGAATCCACCACATGCTGCGAGACCGACGAAGCTAGAGAGGGATATGTTGCCGGAGATGATTTCACTCATGTGCACATCAACAGCGGAGAAACCTGCGAGGTTGAAGGCAAACGCCATCTCAGCCTGGCTGTTGACACCCTGTTCACGGAGAATGGCCACGCGCGGCTTGTTGCTGAACGGCGACATGCTGGTAAGGCTGGTAAGGAAGGGTCGGGCGTTGTCCTTGGGGTCGAATGTGAGGTTCCATGAGAGACCGGCGTTGTTGTCCTCGAGGATGTTGGAGTACTCTTGGTCAGCGCACGCTGCGTTGTCACGGATCTTCTGCATATGGTAAGAAGTTTGAGCCCAGGTCTGCTGGATCTTGGAACGAGAATTGCGGTACACCAGCGTCTGTCCGTGATAGATAGCAAGGTTCTGCTTGGGCTTCTCGGACACACGACCGATCTTTCTGATCAGGCCTGGAGGCGGACCGCATGTAGCGAAGCACGAGCAGAACTGCGTCTCATGGCCCTTGCGGACTTGGAAGACGGCACCCAGCTCTTCATTGAAAAGGGTCTCAACGATGTCACGAGTGTCAGAACTTGGGCAGATGGTGTCCAGCATGATCTCAACACCGCATCGTCCTGCGAACATCATCTCAGCCAGAGTGGTGAAGAGACCACCATCGGACCGGTCATGATAGGCCAGAACAATGCCCGCATCCTGCAGCTGCTGCGTGGCATCGAAGAAGTCCTTGAGGATATCGACATCGCGGATATCTGGGCACTCGTCGCCCACCTGGTTGAACACCTGAGCCAGAGCTGAACCTCCCAGAGTCTTGCGGCCGAATGAGAGATCAACAAACATGAGGACTGATTCACCGACATCCTCGACACGCCGGAGAGTTGGCGTCCAGGTCTTCCGGATATCCGCAACAGGAGCAAATGAGGAGATCACAAGGGACATGGGAGCAGTAACCTCCTTAGACTCCTTGGACTTCTCGTCGGTCCACTTCATCTTCATGGACATGGAATCCTTTCCAACAGGAATGCTAATGCCCAGCTTCGGGCACAGGTCCAATCCAATGGCCTCCACGGCCTCGTAGATAGCAGCGCCTTCTCCAGGATGGCTGCTGGCAGACATCCAGTTTGCAGACAGCTTGACGCGACTAAGACGGTCAATCAGGTCCGCAGCAGCAATGTTCATCAGGGCCTCAGCAACTGCCATGCGAGCAGAAGCAGCCGGGGAGATCAGCGCAAGAGTTGGCTTCTCACCCATTGCCATAGCCTCTCCAGTCTTCACTCCCTGCATCAAGGCAGTAGCAGTAACAGAGACATCGGAGACAGGTGTCTGCCAAGGTCCCACCATCTGGTCGCGAGCAGTAAGACCACCAACTGTTCTGTCACCGATGGTGATCAGGAAAGATTTGGAGCCAACAGCCGGGAGAGAAAGGACTCTGTTGGCGGCTTCAGCAACCAGCTCCAGAGGAGCAGTTACCTTAGGCAGGTATGTCCTAAGGCTAGCGTCAACTGAGGGAAGCTTCAATTTCCGTGACTCGACGACCCTGGTCAACTTGGGGGGCTTGCCAAACAGAACAGACAGAGGAAGATCGATGGGCTTGGGATACTCCTTGGAGTCTCTGTCAAGGAGGATCAGTCGCTTTTCCTCCTCCGTCGCGCCACCTGCGCGACCCACGACGGAGAAGCCACATCGCTCGCGCTGGGCGATGGCAGTGAACTTGTTCATGCTCTCCTCTCCAATAGCCATGACATATCTCTCCTGGGCTTCACAGCACCAGATCTGCATGGGGCTCATGCTCTTGTCAGCATTATCGATCTCACGAAGCTCGAATGTAGCACCCAGGCCAGCATCTTGAATAAGCTCCGGGAGAGCGTTGGAGAGTCCACCGGCACCAACATCGTGGATGAACTTGATAGGATTGTTCTCTCCCATGGCGGTACAGGCGTCGATAACTTCCTGTGCTCTGCGCTGGACCTCAGCATTGCCTCTCTGCACACTGGCAAAATCCAGATCCGCAGAACCCTCGCCGGAAGCAATACTGGAAGCAGCACCTCCACCCAACCCGATCAACATGGCCGGACCACCCAGGACGACAAGGTACGCACCGGGCTTGACGGCACTAGGGTCCTTGATGGCATGTTGTGGGCGCACGGTTCCAACACCACCAGCGATCATGATAGGCTTGTGGTAGCCTCTGAGTTCAGTCTGGCCATTTCCGATGTCGATCTCAGTGAGCAAGGTACGGAAGTAACCCGCAGTGCATGGTCTTCCGAATTCGTTGTTGAAAGCAGCACTTCCAAGAGGGGCCTCGAGCATGATATCCAAACTGCTGGCAATGTGGTTGGGCCTGCCAACATCAATCTCCCATGGCTGTCTCAGATCAGGAATAAGGAGATCAGAGACACAGTATCCAGCCAGACCGGCCTTGGGTCTGGATCCGCGGCCAACTGCTCCTTCGTCACGAATCTCACCACCGGAGCCGGTGGCGGCACCAGGGTACGGAGACACAGCCGTAGGGTGGTTATGCGTCTCGACTTTAGCCAGGAAATGGACCACCTCCTTCGAGGACATCCATTCTCCGGTAGTGGGATTCGGGGCCCAGAAAGCTGCAGGCTCACCTTGAAGAACTGCAGCATTGTCACTATACGCACTGACGGTAGCTTGCGGGTTCTTCCTGTGGGTGTTTCGGATCATCGCGAAGAGACTGTTGGGCATCGGCTTTCCGTCAATAACCCAGGATGCATTGAACTGCTTGTGTCTGCAGTGCTCAGAGTTGACCTGAGCGAACATGAACAGCTCAACATCGGTGGGATCCCGAGCGATTGGTCCATTCGGCCCGTAGGCCTCGACGAGATAGTCAATCTCGGATTCATCAAGGGCCAAACCCAGGCGCTTATTTGCCTCCTGCAGAATCTCCTTGGGAGGCTTGTCACCTGCGTGGAGTGGGATGGTCTCCAGCGGCTGAGGAGGGTGCTCAGAGAACATCTGGTGGAGGTCCGGCTCCTCCGTGCTGATGATCTGAGTCATCCGGTCATGGAGGACATCGAGGAAATTGGGCTTTGGCTGTTCCGACTCGGCGAAGAGACAGGAGATCTTCATCCCCCGCTCGATCCGCTTAACAGACTTCTTCAGGCCGCAGACATGAGCAATGCCAGTAGCCTGAGAGCTCCATGGCGATATGGTTCCCACGCGAGGGGAAACGTAGTATACGGTAAAGGCGCCGTCTTTCGCCTCATCGAAGGTGGGAGGAACGTCGGTGATATCTCCATAACGGAGGAGTTGCTCCAACACTGTACGCTCCTTCTCCTGCAGCGGCTGTGCGGTGTGGACGTAGTGAAACCATTGCGCGCGGACGTCGAGGGCTCCGATGCTAGCGGCGATAGCACGGCCACGAGATCGAGAAAAGGCAACGGGGCCTGGAATGGCCAAGTAGCTGGCCTGGTTGGAGGAAGTCATTTTCCGGTGATGACTGCCGTTGAGGCAAAAGGAAAATGAATCGACAGTAATAAAGAGGTTATTACCTCGTAGATGAGGATGAGACGGGCAAATGTTCTGTGAAGAAATGCCTCACAGATGCATCTGCAGTCCCAACAACTGCTGTAAAGGCACGAAGGCCTGAGAAAAGGTAGGGGACGGGGTGCAAGATGATGTCGTTTGGATGCTTCACCGTCGCCATCAAAAATTATCGTGAAGTTGCCTCCTTCTGGTGGGCAACGGACCGGACCCCGCGCTAAACCCTTATTGGCTTATCGGACGCTTATCTGTCACGTGATCACAGTATACTCCCAACCACGCCACCCAAAGTTTGGATAAATACTTAGGAAAGTCCAGAAATCAAACGCAGCTATGAAGTCCCTTTTTACAGCTAGACCATTCAACTTTCTTTTGCTGCGTTGTTAATCATACGTTGTTGGTACGTACCACCTCAGGGTTTCGCTGATCGCCCGCGCGGGCTATCGCCTCACTATTGGATAGCCTAAGCGGAGGGATTGACCTTGCATATACCCCCACCTCATACATGAAGCTTGATTCAGACGTCTAAGTTGTGAGCAGTTGGCCCGAGTGTATGAAATCCAATCCGCAAGAGCGGGGAAATGGAGTATTTGTCCAGATTATGATCGCCGTCTGGGATGTTTCTTTTTTTGGACACGTAAGCACGGGAGATGAGGTGTGTCGGCCAGAATGGCAACCTGACTATTCTAGGAGAGTCGATTATTAGTCAACCTTGACGACAAATAACTAAGTTTTCCTGGATGGAGTAGATATCCCCGAATAATTCAAGCAAGGCATGAGCGAATCAGGTGGATTCCTGGGCAAGGTGCGAGACATTTCTATCAAATTGTCCAATGACTGGTATGAGGGTTGCCTAGCAGGTCGTTGAACTGCTAGTTCCTAGGCTTATTTTGCATTACCTAGGAACTATTGCACCGGTCTTCGTTTCTTTCATTATGAGACAATTTTGAGAGAATAGAAAATCTCTCAATACCATATCTGAGGCAACTCTACAGTGGGTAGGAAGCCAGGGGTTTCTGTTAATGGTCTATGCGGAACTATTAGGGGTCTTCTGCAGCGCCCCACAGTGTGTCAACAACATAAATGGGGTTACCCTATTAAGCAGTCACATGACCTGAAAAATCAGTAATTCGAATACTGAAGCTCTAGGCACTGGCAGAATAAAATAATATATATTTTATTACTACTACTTACCCTTCATGAGCAACACCTAGGCTACGTCAATGAATACCTTCAATATGGCCCTGCTAGACAATCCTGATGTTTATAATAGCTGTATTTTAATAATACTCTATTATTTTCTATTTGAAATGGATTCTAAAATGTGTTGTACGCGCCATAATCAAAACAATTTAATTCCTCAATACATACCCTGGGAGTTCAATCTTCACCATCTACCTGACATCATTGTTGTACAGTGGCTGCAGTGAGATAGCTAGGCATCTAATATTATGCTAATATCATACTAATTTATATGAAGATTTAATAGGGCAGAATTCTATACTATTCTTCTCTATCTTGACCTTGACACTGTTGACTGATGATACCAAAATAAATCTACAGCTGAACTTGCTTTTAGCATTCTTTTTGCCTGTCTGGCCTGGCCACATAGAGTCAGAAATCTTGAGTTCTTTTTTGGTTATTCAGAGTCTTGAATCTCTGCTGTTTTCAATGATACACTGCAGCACATTTATAAACAATATAAAGATATAATTTTTTAGCATTCACTTCTGACCTACAATCAAATGAAATACTATGCTGACAAGCTAGAAAAAGCTAGTGGCACAACTCAAATATGAGGATTTATTAATGGGACATTTTATCTTATGTGCTGGCTAAGCTAAAATCAATGTTTTTATTATTCAGACTACAAAAAGCTTCATGGCTTCAAATATCAAAGTATTGCAACATCAGATGACATACTATTATTCTGTATAAAGCTATTTAAAGAGAAAATTAATAATTTGACAATGTTTAAACTTAAATAAAGAAGCATTTACAAATGCTTTGCAATCAAAAAGTGAATTTTTTTTTATATGAAGATTCTGCATATGAAGCTATATATCACTGTGTTACTTTTTATTAAAAATTAGACAATTGATGTAAGAGATTTAACTAGTGCTTCATAGAGTTATAATTATTATTATTATAATTATAACTATATAAAAGGTGCCAGCTTAAGTAATAGCATTTGCTATTACTTGTCTAGTTTTTTTAGTCTAGTGGTCATAGACATCAAGGCTGGCTGCCATATTAGTATTACAATTGACAGCTGAGCAGACTTATTTTAATTTTAAATTATCATCAAATCAAATATCAGTTGAAATGGCATTTGGCATTATACAAACATATTGGCATTTAAATGCTTTTGATGTTAATCTTTAGCCAGTCAAACAGACAGTTTGTTATTATTTCAGAATTTTTTCTAGCTATTTTATTGTACTGTTTGTTAAGAAAAGCTCAAGCAGAACTTTTATCTAATTTCTTCTCAATGATTTAAGTTCTTATAGATTTTCTGTAGGCAGTTAATGCAGTTTACTCATCATAGTTCATCAGATAAGACTTTGTATAACTGTAACTTAATGAGTTTAACTGTATAACTGAACATGATAGCTAAGTCAGAAGTAGAGTCTAATTGAATTGTAATTTTTTCAGTTACTATCTTACTAATTTATAGTAAATAATGCAGATAAGCAATGATATTGAGTGTGAAAAACTAAATACATCTGTAAAGCATAAAGAAGTGTTTTTATATATTTAGTTTTTTCTACTTTGCTGTATATCATTTCATTATATATTCTATGATATATTCAATCATTGGTGTTTTTTCTCATATATCATTTTTTTATCATTTTAATGATATATTTGATGATATACATTACATGATAACTTAATCTGTGCTAGTTCTAGAATTACATGCTTATAATCAATTTTTTTGCTCTGTGGTTTTTGCTATGCTATTCTGAATCATTTCTTATTGGTTTTTACTAGGCCATTTTAAATCACCTCTTATTAGTTTATAACATTATTTTCTCTTTTAAGATCTTTATTTTTAAAGACACAAACATAAATAGAGCACTTATTTACATCATTATTGGAACTTTGACTTTCATTTATAAGTTCTTTGTAATGTGTTTTCATTATGCTTTTTAAACATTTTAACTGTTTTGCTAATCACATTCATCAGTTCAAGTATATTTGCCTCAACAGCTACTTTGTTAAACATTCTTGTGAATATTGTTTTTCTTATGGTGAGAATTGCATTATAAACTCAAAAAGTTGAAATTGTGTTTTGTGCACTTATCATAATTGAAAATGTAAAAAGCAATTTCATAGTGATAAAGAGTGAAATGAGCTTCAAAAGGCTTAAAAAAGAATAAATACTGAGCTTGCTGCTGTTAAAAAACAATTTGCTTTTTTTTGCTAAAATTCTTCATTTGCAAAAACAGCAAAAGTTTCTGAAAGAACATGGTTCAAAAATGTTGAATCATGATACTTTAGTGATGAATAAGTTGAATGAAGAAAATCTTCTTTTTACTAAAAAGCTTACTGAACTTAATTATTTTGCAATTAAAAATGAGTAGCATCCGCAGTTCACTGCTACTGCTAATTTATTAATAAGTTAACTTCTTCATAATCTGAGTTTTAGTTTTTAAACTTTCACCAGTCTTTATATTTCTTCATTAGATGTTGGCAATTCATTAAATTCTTGATAAATTCTTAAGTGTTTTTTAAAATATTATATCTTTTTTACTTTACTAAATATGATGTTTGTTTGTTAACTTTTCTTTCATTTAGAATCTTTTCAACTTTATATTTTTCTTTCATGATTTTAACTTTTTCATTTTGAGTCTGAGCATTTTGTGATGCTGATTTCAATAATAAGATATAAAAAATTAAGTGTATTTTTATGCTGTCTAGAAGTTTCAATTTGTAATTTACTAATTCAATTTTTTCTTCAATAATGAATGGTTCTGTTACGGACCAACCATGGAGGGGCACAACTGTGACACCCCGATAAGATGAGACTTTACAGCACAGCACTAGAGCAAGGCAGACACCAAGGTCATGTGATGATAAGCAAGTCCAATATCATGTGATAAGAAATAGTCCACAAGGGACTATAAGAAGATAGTCCAGTGAGGACCACAGGAAGGGAGTCCATATGGGACTATAAGGAATCATAGAAAGAAGGACTAAATCATGGGATATATAAGAATGCTCATTTCAGCCCAGCAGATGTATTTAGTTCTTTGCATTCAATTTATCATATTGTTTATCTACTATCTACTATGGGTCAGTAAGAACAGTACTGAAAGAATTACAATCTGACCAGGCCCTACTTCTGACTTAG
>JAPVCG010000034.1:501035-549343 GCA_029606305.1 Paecilomyces fulvus
GCAGGCCACATCAACTGCCTAAGGACAAGACCTAAGTAGGTTTAGGTCATCAAGGAGGAACCAAGTTAAGTGTTCTGTTGAGCCTTCCCTAACCAATAGTACGATAGGATAGCTAGGAAGGATCCTGGGGTGGTAACAGGTTCAATCTTTTTGCTGTCAAGTTTACTGCTTAATTATTTTGTTTTAATGTTTTTATATAGTAAGTATACTTTTTCTCTCTCTTTTAAATCAGATCTCTTTTAATATGTTTTGTTAAAATAAACTGTCATTCTGAAGTTTGTAAATTCAATGTCTTTTCATAGCTGTTCATGCAATATGCATAGCTGTGCAACTTTCTTTTCTGCTTTATAGTTAGTTTTTTATGCTTTTTTTTAATTCACTGCCAAATTCAGAATTGTACTTAAAATTGATATAAAATAATGTCTTTTTGATTGTTGCATTAATTGAGTTGTTGTATATAAATTGTGTTATTGATAATAATTTTACTCAATTATTTCAACTGTAATTGATGTAGTTCTGTAAGTATTGTTCAATTGTCTAATTTATTCTTTTCATTTATTTATTTGTCTGTGGATAATAGGCTATGCTAAGTCTGTGCTCAATATCAGTTATATTCATCAATGTTTTTTATAATTTTGATGTAAATTGTGAATTTTTGTTCATTGTTATTTTTCTTAATGTGCTATGTTCACTAAACACATATCAGAGTAATAAATATGCTATATCAATAGCTGTTGCATTTATTTTTGTTGGTATAGTATATATATATTTTATCAATCTATTCATTAGTGTGAGAATAGCATTATATGCTATTTTGTTCATTCTTGATTTTAGTAGTTGTGTGATAAAATTTATAGTAATTCATTCTCATGAGCAGATAAATGTTATAAGTGATTGCAATTCTCTGTATAATAAATGTTTTGTTGCTTTGTTTCTTTAACAAATGTCATATTCTCTCAGATATCAGTAAATTGCTCATTGCATATTTAAAAAGTAAAAGTTTCTTAATATTAATTTTTCTGTTTTTTTGATTTCAAAATGTTCTCTTGTTGATGGTTTATAGTATTTTTTAATCACTTCTTTTCTTGCTGTAAACAGTACATATATTAGTCTGTTGTAATAAATGAGTTCATTTTCTTTTATAATTTTATCAGTTTTTTCTTTAATTAGTTTGAGGTTTTTGTCTTTTATAATTTCTTATCATATAGTTTATATTAGTTCATTATTTTGACTCTTGATAGTTATTATGGCTGCTAGTCTTGCTGTCTGATTATTGTATATAATTATTTTATTCTTTTGTTTTTTCAGTAACATTGGTTTTGATTCTTGAATTTTTTTTTTGTGATTTGATTTTTTGCTAAGCATGTTTGCTTACTTATTTTATTCTTCACTGTAGTGTTTAATTGTAAAGTTATAGTTAGCTAATACTTTTGCTCATTTTGCTTGTCTCTGTGTCAACACTTTAGTTGTTGTGAAGTAAGTAAGATTTCTGTGATTTGTGATCATTTTGATTATATGTTTTGCTTCTTTAAGATAAACTTTTCATTGTCAGAATGCTGTTACTATAGCTAGCAATTTCTTGTTATAAATCTTGTAATTTAATTTTACTAATATCATTTTTTTTGAGTAATATGCTATCAGATGTAGCTTTTCATTGTCATCTAGTTGTGACATAACTGCTTTAATTACATAATTTTCTTAAACCAACTGCTTATGTTGAAGCTGAATGATTATTTGTTAATTTTGATACTGATCTTTGCATAGATGAAGAAGTAGAAGCAGAAGTAGAAGTTCATAATGCCTCAATTGATTGTTAGATATTTTATTCATTAACAGAAGCTGAAGTTGAACTTCATGAAATCTCCTGCAATGAAGTAGAAGTAGAAGTAGAAGAAGAAGATAAAAGAGCAGCTAAAGCTGGTGACAGTGAGCTCATTTAAATACACCATGGCTGGAGTTGACCTGGAGCCAGAAACCCTGAGGAATTTGCCATTTTCATGTGACATTTACCCATAGAAATTAATAGGGAATGTGTCTTTTTTGATTAAAACCCACTGCAAGTTACCTTTGAAGGTGTCAAAAACACAGAAAACACTGAATATTACAACTATCTTCAATATGGCAATGTGGATATCTGGCACAGGCCTTCTCCTGCCTAATTGAGCATTGAAAAGGGCGCTTCAAACTTTGCAACAGATGGTTCAACCAGTGGATCCTTGTATAGAAAAATACTGACCGCTTGCGATTTCTACTGATTAATAATATGCCAAGAGTTGCCTAAAGGGGTAATCCAGCATGTTGTTGACACGCTGTGGGGCGCTGCAGAAGACCCCTATTGAAAGTGATCAGCGAACAACTCTCTCCCCATGCCCATGTCGGAAGCATTCCAAGATTCAAGACATGCAAGACGCGGGAAGAGATCTGCCAAGGACTTTCAATAGTAGATGATATTCGCCTCACGGAATGTTTCAAAGCTCGCTCCAAAGCTTGACAAAAAGCTTGGTGAAAGCTTGGTTTATTGATGATGCCAGACTGGCTCCTTGCGACAGTAAGAATCCTTACGGTAGTTCTATAGTATACAACTCGCGATAACTATCTAGAGGAAATGATTACACTTAGAGATCGAGGGAACGTACATTTAAGACTGCCCCCACCTTCTTATTACTCTATTCAGCCAGCTCTCACGCGACCATCTTTTCTGGTAGGCTAGAGTACCGTGACAGAATGCCGGGTATGTAGTCAATTCCGAGGAAAACGATAACAATGAGGAATTACCCCTCATTACCCTCGGTTACCCCCTGAGAGCACGGATGCATGGTACGGGAACTGTTAGTAGTTAGTAGTAGTAGGTTCTAGCTAACTAAAATCTTATATTCCAGATCTAGTAATACCCTCCGAGGGTATTACGCTAGACCATTTACAGAAATAGCAACCCAGATCAACGGAACCACAAAAGCACAGTAAAGAATGTGCAGGATTTATGATCGGCTTGTATTACTAGTGCATGTTTCATCAGAAAAAAGAAATTTTTTTTTTCCTGGTCCCCATGATCAATGCACCGGGCCGCTTCGTGGAGCAAGTCTCCTTTAATTGATTATCGATACTATTGGAGGGGTCAAGTGGCGCGTTACCGAGGTAGGAATCCCGCTAGAAGGACGGCCACGTTTTTTTCGTTGATCCATCGTTGTGGCAAGGCCTTGTCTCAAGTTCAGGGAGGCTGAATGATCTCTTCAGGAACTTCGACTTTACTGTTGGAGGATCTTAAGCTGCTTCCCCTAGTTCCTTGCGGCAGTATCAAGAAGCGGAAGGCTGTCTTGCCATATCGGGAATAACCTCGCGAGTCTCGAGAGCTGCAGGCATATGAATCCTCTGCCTCTTCTAATGATGTCTAATGATGCCCAATGAAACTACAAACTCTCTTGGCGGTCTACCTAACTATTGTGTGCTTAGCCTAAGTGGCTCTCCGGAGCTGAAAGGCCGCAATTTCTGAATGTGATGGCTCAACATCGATTGCCAAGACGGAGATGCCCTGAGATGGAACTTGGAAGAGGCCTGGACCCCGGATATACTAAAATAAGTCAATAACTAACAGACTCGGTCAGAAAACGGACACCCACTTTTGCTGTCAGGTCCCCAGTCGGCGGGTTGATGCGCCGCCAGATCCACTGGCGGGTCTAAACCCTATACACTTTTCAGGCAGGATTGGGCACCATTTCACTTGTCCATATCGAGTAAGTAGACGCCTTTTTGCGGTGTCCTGCGACTCCCAAACTGTTGTCAGAGATAGCATGTTTGGGATCTTGGTCGGAGAACTCCAATAGATCTTCTCCGTCTGATATCGGGTCTGAGCCGACTCGTCCGTGTACGATCATATCGCTTGGCACGGGCTGTGAAGGCTGATGCATACGAGTTTACTCTGCGACGACAATCTCACTGATCGTTTGGTGACCCCCCTCACCATGAAACTCATAGACAGAGTCCCGAAGATCATCGGAGTATTTTTTACTGAATGCGCATGGACCCCATCTTACTGATAGACAGTAAGAACAGACGCAGACCAACGGTGCGGATCCCACGGTCTCCTCCAGACTACGGCCGTCCAGAGCCAACATATGACAGAAAAGATAAAATAAATGGGCACGGTACAAAGTGCGTCAAGAGACTTGAGTTTACGGCGGGATTGATGTCCGGAGGTCTCATTGGCCATGCGGAAGATGGGGGAGGCTGGAGGAAGTTGGAAACCACGGTAAAGGATGATATTTTATTTACCCCAGTGACCCGATGCTTACGGACGTCTTCTTGTGGGACAGACATTGGGCTGAGATCTCCTCTTATCAAGCATAATTTTATCAGGCCATTGCAGGAGACAAGCAGAGGATCATGAGTATGAGTCTCCTAGATTGACCCCTCGCATGATGCAATCGTATACTCACGTTCGTTCTACGCCATGAACATCTCATCCAGGTCCTCCCGATGAGCATGTTCAAAATGAGAAAGCACTCAACAAGTTCTTCTCCTTGACTGAGCGCGGTAACTTTTCTTGTCGTTCTCTGCAAGTCGTGATGTAACGGTGAGCAGTCGCGGAAGTTCACCAAGCAAGAGCCTATCAGCGGCGATAATCAACTTGCGGGGCCGCAGGGCAGTCGAAGAAAAATCATAAAACAGACGCTTTGGCCTGGCAGATAAGAACCGTGCGCCCTCTAGGCGGATCTAGTCTTGGCAAGCGTGATATTGGAGGTTTATGGCGAAAAGGAAGAAAAAGGGAAGTATTTACGAGTCATTACTCTGATTGCTCTGCCCTCAACCATGGCAAGTGCTGGCGATTTGTCAGATCCAGGCTGCACCCATGATCGTTCTCTGTACTGCCACTGAGATCATTTGTCTCTCTTTGTAGTTGATCTCTCTGATGGACTATACACATCCCTGAAACAGCCATCATGCTGTAGAGTCGGACATGCTCTCTCCTCAAGGTTGTTTCTAGTGGGAGAAAATTGCAGGCTTGAACGCCCACTCAGCGGGAACGGACGCGAATGTGAATCCACAAAGGGCAACATGGACCTTGATCCGGATGGGTCCTAGGATGGAGGTCTGCCTGACGGGAACATAGTGGGCCGAACAGCCTGTGGACCCTCCTGGACTGACCGTATTTACAGTTTGAGGATTTGGAAAATCAAGGGGGATGACTACGTACTTTGGTGACCGCTTCTTCATGCTATAGCAACCCTGTAAGCTAGCTGCGTTACGACTATACTCTGAAAGGGGTAGAAAATAACAATACCACTGGCAGCTCTCCTGAGTCATTATTGCTGTTCCTCATACGATCTGGTCTGTTGAATAGGGCTGACAGGGTTTGAGTCCTCGGGTGGACAAAACAGGATGAAGGCTCAGTCCAGAGGGAAAAAACATTGAACAGAAACCTGTATGCATCCCACACACAGCATAAGAAAAATAGGAATAACTATTATTATTGTTATTATTATTATTTACTGCGCCTCTTACCATCCCTAGTACACCGGAATGTTTTCTTCGTCCTTCTGTCGCTGCGTAGCATATTACCGGATCTGGTAACGTCGGCACCGTAGCCGGCGCATACCCGAAGCAGATCCGGCCCGAGCCAGTGATCGTCCGCAAACGTTGATATCGTATCGACGTCAAAGCCATAGTTCGGAATGATACAGTACACTCTTATGAACAACTGGGGCCATTGGTTGTCCAGACTGTCCCCACAGAATACTTTGAGCAGATGCCGCTTATCCTGCAATTTCTAGCGGATCAACTCTAAAAAAGAGACTCTTTGGAATATAAAGACCTCCCCCCCCCTCCCTTTCCCGGAAGATGAAGTACTTCCTCTCACCGTTCAGAACGATTGAATCACCCACCCCGCCATCCTGCAGTCAACGAGACTGACGTTCAAGATGGCTTCAACCAATCCAGAGGAGGAGAGGACTCCCCAGCCAGTGACCCGGACCATGACCTTTGGATCCCTCCCCGGACAGACAGATCCCCTGGACCTCCCACTCCGGGAGTTGAACGAAAATGCCAACCTAGAGGAGTTCACCACGGAGACCCGCGACGGTAACATCATCAAACCCGTCAAGTCCAATGTCACGGGCCAGATGGAACAATGGAAGTTGGTCACCTTCAAGATCGACGACCCGGAGAACCCCAAGAACTGGTCCAAGGCTAAGAAGTGGTACTGTACCATGGTGGTTGCGTGGACTTGCTTCGTCGTCGCATTCGCCAGTGCCGTCATCACAGCAGGTCTGGAAGGTCCCGAGAAATCTTTCCATGTCTCGGAAGAGGTCGCGCTGCTCACCATCACGGTTTTCGTCGTCGGGTTCGGTGTTGGTATGTACTTCCATCTCAAAACGGTTGCATTGATTTACTAAACATTGTCCTCCTTCTAGGACCCATGATTTTCGCGCCGCTTTCTGAAGTCATTGGACGCCGTTGGGTGTATGGAACCACTCTCCTAGTAGCCGTGATCTTCGAAATTCCTTGCGCGGTGGCTAAGAACATCGGTACGCTGATCGTGTGTCGAGCGATCGACGGCATTGCATTCAGTGCGCCTATGACTCTGGTCGGAGGAACCCTAGCCGATATGTGGAAGAACGAGGAGCGTGGTGTGCCTATGGCCGCCTTCAGCGCCGCACCTTTCATCGGTCCCGCCATTGGACCTCTGGCGGGTGGTTTCCTGTTCGATGCCGCGGGTTGGAGGTGGCTGTACTGGCTCCAGATGATCCTTGCCGGTGTGGCCTGGCTTATGATCACCTTCACTGTCCCGGAAACCTACGCCCCGACGTTGCTCTTGGCGCGAGCCAAGAAGCTTCGAAAGCAGTACAATGACCCCAAGTACGTGACCGAGCAGGAACTCGACTCTCGACCGACCTCGGAGAAGATTAAAATCTTCCTGCTGCGTCCGTTCCAGCTGCTCTTCATGGAGCCCATTGTGCTGTTCATCTCTGTCTACATGTCTGTCCTTTACGGTCTGCTCTACATGTTCTTCGTTGCGTAAGTCTTCGTCCCTGGTTGGATTCGGGGTTTACACGGGGGCTAACGACTGGTAACAGGTACCCCATTGTCTACGTTGAAGGCAAGCACTACAGCGAGGGTATTACGGGTCTGATGTTTATTCCCCTCGCCTTTGGAGTCATCATGAGTGCATTCTGCGCGCCCTTCGTCAATAAACACTACCTGAAGATCTCCGCCAAGTTCAACGGAAAGCCTCCGGCTGAATATCGCTTGATCCCCATGATGTGCTCCTGCTGGTTCATCCCAATTGGTCTGTTTATCTTCGCGTGGAC
Source organism: Paecilomyces fulvus (assembly GCA_029606305.1). Lineage (NCBI taxonomy): Eukaryota > Fungi > Ascomycota > Eurotiomycetes > Eurotiales > Thermoascaceae > Paecilomyces > Paecilomyces fulvus. Next base: position 508,340 of record JAPVCG010000034.1, read on the forward strand.
CTCGTACCCCCGTGTGCATTGGTTTGGACCGGCTATCGGTGGCTGGCCCGTCGGATTTGGATTCATTTTCCTCTACAACTCTGCCAACAACTATCTCGGTAAGTGCGCTCTATCGAGTAGCTCGACGTGTACCATTGGAGACTAATGAAGTGCCCGCAGTCGACACCTACCAGCATCAAGCAGCATCTGCCCTGGCAGCCAAGACTTTCCTGCGATCCATGTGGGGTGCCGGTTGTGTCCTTTTCACTGAGCAAATGTACCGCCGTCTTGGCTACCAGTGGGCCAGTACCCTGCTGGCTTTCCTCGGTCTCGCTTGCTGCGCGATTCCCTTCGTCTTCTGGTTCAAGGGCGAGGCCATCCGTCGACACTCGCATTTTGCCTACAAGGAGGAGGACGAGACTCCTAATCCCAAGACTCTCGATGTCGAGAAGGGCAGCCAGAGCAGCCAGAGCAGGCAGAGCAGCCAGGGCGGCCATTAAAATCGCATCCCAGACGCATTTATGTCTGAACACCATGCATTATAGAGTGGGCCCTCTACATATTCCCATGGCCTGATATGTTCTCGGTTTATAGACTGTTTCCCTTTCCCCATTTTTAAAAATCTTTCATGTCTCATTTTCAACGTTTCCCCTTTCCCAACCTCATGTTCCCGATTTGCGTTTTATCATCACCATCATCTATTTCTGCGACCTATTACCCCTTTTTCTGACCTGAAACCCTTACTAATGTGCATCATGGGCTATTGATTGTGGGAGTCGGGCGTGCTTTGTCTGGTCTTGAGATGCTGAGCGTTTACAGGCGGGGCGTTTGGAACATGATATTATTATTGTTCATGTATGATAATTTATAGACTACCCCGGAGGCTAGACTTCGGATGGGCCTTAAAATTCTACCTATAGTTGTTAACTAAATAAAAATCTATTAGATAATCACCTCCAACTGGTTGTTCAGTCGTGTTAGCGCGGAGATGACGCAGAGAGTCATTACCTTATCCCCATGGCGCAGAAGAAGTCCCATCATCAATTCCAATGGCTTTCCTGTTCCGCTAGATACGGCGTAGTATATTATTCCATTGTGTCCACACTCCACAGTCATCCAGCGTAGTCATCTGCTTACTTAATCACTCCCAAAGGCCGAGTAGCCGGATATCCGAATATAGCCGCTAGGGCTTAGGGCTTGGTCCTCCCCGCCTTTATCACATGACCCAGACCATCCCGAGTGGATCATCAATGAATTCAGTTGGAGAAGTTGGAGTTGGGGATAGTGACCTTTTTCCTTCTGTTGTGATTTGATTCCACCTTTCTCTCCCACACACCCCCCGACTCGTGATTGCCCGAGAAGAACGATAAAGACCATGTCGAGATAGCCGTCAGGACTGCAGAAGCATGTCCCCGTCTCTGGAATAACCCCCCGTGTTGTCGACTTTCTCCTCCCCCGGGTCCTCGGTCCCGCGTTTCTGAATTCCTTCTCTCCGGTCTCTCCACGAGATTTGACGAACGAAGCCTAATGCGTCATGTCGAATCCGATGTCCTCCGCTTCGTATCCGCCGTCCTCGACTTTTTCACCGTCGACGGCCGGCTCTAGTATGCCCGCGACGACATCCGCCACCTCGATTTCCGAACTGCCGCAATCCCAGGTGGACGCTATTATCCGGACGAAGAGAAAGGCTCGCCAGCCCAAGGCGTGTTATCCGTGTCATACGCGCAAGGTGAAATGCGATCGCAACCTGCCATGCGACGGCTGCGTCAAGCGCGACCATGCGGATCTCTGCTCCTACGAACGGCCCTCGAAGAAGCGGCAGGTCGCGGATACGACATCTCAACCGCTGCTGGAAGGGGGAACTCCTGCTTCAGGCGCAGGCGCGAGCGGAGTCGTTGGTGGACCAGATGGGAGTGCCAATGTGCGTGCGAGCGTGGAGGCTGCGGCAGGTGGCACTGGTAGTACGATTGGGGTGTCGGGGCGCGTGTCGATACCGCGTGAAGAGTGGGAGAATGTGTGCACGAAGCTGAAGGAGATGGAGCAGACCATCTCCAGTCTCCGGACGGGGCTGGAGCAGATTGATGATGGACGCGCGCCGAGCAGTGCGCGCAATGGAGAGACGAGTACCCGGTCCGAGGGTGGTGTCTCACCGGAAGGCGAAGGCATCCACGCGGCCAACACGCTGGGCGAGGGTACGGTGCATTTGGGCTCGCGATCGGTCCTGGCGTATATTCTCAACCGGTCGGGTTCGACACAGGCGCAAGCGCTGCTCGAGGGCGGCATTCTTCCAAAACTCGGTCTCGACAATGAGTCCGCGACGTACCCCTTCGTGGACCTATGGTCGTCCGACACTTCCTTTTTTGACATCAATGCGCTCTGTGGAACGCTCCCAAGCGATGCGCAATGCAAAGAGTTTGTCTTCCGTCCGCTATTTCGAGAAGGTTGTTGGTTTCTGACTTGATCTGCTTCTGCAGGTTCCTTTACTTCTACAGAGACATCGGAGGGACGATATATCCTGTGCTTGCTGATGTAGTTGAGTTCGAACAGAAGCTCGACACGTTATTGCACAACCGGAAACAGGCTGGGGGAGTCTTCAAGTCCAACGATGACCCGTCGCAGAAGCCGTTCGGCGTGAGCTTGGCCTATATCGGGCTGCTGTTCGCCGTTCTGGCGTCTGGCTGCCAGTCGTCAGACTTGCCCAGTAGCCAGCGGGAGTTGACTTCCCAGGTTTATGGTAAGCATGGTATGTGATGCGCTGTGTTTCGAGAAACTAACCCGCGTAGTCTGCTGTTCTTACCAATGCTTGCGGATGACCAATTTCTTATCACAACCCACGATCGAGGCGATTCAGACGCTTCTTATCATCGGGAACGTATTGTCCTATAATATGAATCCCGGCGTTTCTTACGTATTACTCGGTATGGTTTTCATCTTAACTCTCCCCTTTAAAACTCTGCTGACTGATAGTCTTCAGGCATGACCCTCCGGATGGGGTTGTCGCTGGGCCTACAGGTGGAATCAAATCGATTCTCGCCAAGAGAAAGATACGTCAGGAGACATGTCTGGTAAGTACAGGCGTCTGTCTTTTCACTTGTCACATAAACTAAACATGCTCCAGGTGGTCAGTGGCTTGGCAGGACAGTCACTTTTCGCTATCATACGACAGACCGTCGACAACGGCCGTGAGCCAACCCGATATCGCGTATCGACCGAACTCCAGGCCGGGCGATCGCTCGTACTTTGAAACGCTATGTCGTATTATCTCGCTGACCCTGGAGGTCGTTAAGGGCCGCATGTTAAACCCTCACTCCCAGATGAGCTTTAAAGCCATCCAGGCGTATAAAGAACGAATTCAGCAGATCTTGACCGATGCAACTCCTCATCTTCGTGACCGCAAATACTGTCTTTCCACGAAAGACCATCTGGAAAGGTTGCAGTTGAAGCTACATGTCTCCTATATCACATCGGAACTCTGCCGACCAGCAGTGAAACCCACGGCCGACACCTCCAAGGATCCTGCTATGGCCACGATGCGGAAGGACTGTGTTGCCAGTCTCATGGGGACGGTACGGTCGTATATCGAGCTGCACTCCGTCAGCTCCCATGCCGCGCGCTCCTGGATCAGTCTTCAACGAGCCATCAGCTGCGCGTTTCTTCTCGCTGTGATTGAAGAATCCAAATCCGATTCCCAGGTCTGGACCCTCCTGCGCCAGCTCGAGGTCATCATCGCTGAGCGGGCTACTGCGGAGGGTGTTTACGACCCGAATGACTCGCAGGCTGGCAGTACCAGCATAACGTCTCCAACTCCCGCCATGGCAACGACGGTAACGCCGCAGAACGGTCATTTCAATACCATTCCTGGTGTGACGAACACTCCGATCTCGAGTCTTGACTCCGCCGCGTCGATCTCGACCACCATGGCCGTCCCTGCGTCTGTGGCTGCCGACACCCAGACGCAGTGGGCCAAGCCGCTCACCAAGTCCCTCCGAGCGCTGCAGAAACTCAACGCTGCGTTCAGCAACCAAGGCTCTCCGACCGCTGGCAATGGCAATGGTTTCCTTGAACCTCCCAACGCCAATGCGGGTATAGCTGGTTACCAGCAAACCGGATCCGCGACGATGACTCCCAGCGTGGCTTCTCTCCCACCACCGACCCCGGAAAGCTCGACCAGCGGAGAATGGACGATTCCAAACCTGCTAGATCGTGCGTCGGAGTATATCCACCCGCCACTGTGGGGTTGACTTCGCATCAATATCCGTATGAAAGCTTGGTATCATGGGTGTGCTGGTTGTTTATAGCCGCGGTTCTCGATCGTTCAAAAAAAGAAAGAAAAAGAATTAGCGGGATCAGCATGGAGTTTGTGGTTCACTGGGCATCTTTCTTTCTTCACATGTCTTCGTATACTAAGCTCTCCTGCGCGAGAGACTCATTTAGAGATGATTTGTATAAGCATGGGCAGCCTGGTTTATGGTGACTTTGAATCGAATCTTGTTCGACATGTCATTCTGGGCTGAGGCGTTGGCTCCGCTTGCTGTCGTTTTTATCATATAGTTTATTAATTCAGAACCAGCTTTGGCTGTATACTTCTGAGAGCAATACAAATTTCATCTGTTGTTCTCATGTTCTCTGACAGAACCGTCGGCCATGGCAGTCTAGGCATGATCTCCGACAGTGCCGGTTTCATCGTCAACTTGGACCTATTCTGCCCGCAGAGACTCTTACTCGCAGCGTAGCACAGATCTTTCACCCTTCTATCTCAGATCTATCCTCTTAAGGGCGCGCACATTATGCGCGGAGTCGCGGAGGAAAGTGAAGATCTGCATCGAGCCCTAGCTTCAAACCTCAATGCACCGGACCTCCTCACTCTATCTCAAACATCCAACGATATCACTCACCATGATGATTCTCTTTCCTACCCTCCTGCTGGCAGGTTCGATTCTAATCTCCATTACCATGCTGCGGGCAGCGGATCATCTACCACCACTATCACCAACGCATATAGTATAGGGGATAATTATACCCTCCAACGATGCTCACTCATGTCTACATCCTTACGTTCCTCATCATCTCACAAACCGCTTGCTCGACCGGAACCCCAAATACAAACGCAACCTTCACCATCGTAAACGGCCAAATCTTCACACCTGGCTTGGCCATCATCGATTCTCCACAGCCATTCACGCCTATGGGGGGTGGTGAGTCTCATTTCTTTAAATCTATATCTATATCCAACTACAACTTCAATACTAGACACCCTCCACATCGCCATCGACATATCCTACGACGGCCAACTCCCGCTCTCCCTCCCCTCCACATCCCCCACTCTCTTCCACAACATCACCATCTTCCTCACATCGTACACGACCAAGCACAACTTCACCATTTCCAACGGCTCCACACCCCTCACCACCGGTTCCTCCTTCATCGGCCCCATCCTCTCCCTCGAGCCCTCCTCGACCGTCAAACATGTCAATTTCATCTGGCCCGCCTGTCTCGTCGGGGACGGTTCCGCGAGAGGCGAATATAACATTTCCATACACCAATCATTCCGATTGAACGGGTCGGAGTTCTATACGGTTTTCGATCTGCCGATTAGCGTGACGGATGAGATTCCTAGAAATTATTCCGGGGGGGAGAAAGAGAGGGTGGAGTGTTCGGTCCTAGAGAATGGGTTGCTTTCGGTGGAAAATGTGTCGAGGAGTGTGGATACGTTGATGGTGCGGCCGTTCTTGGGGGGGAGGGTGAGTGTTTCGGGGTCGAATCCGTTTGGGGTTCCGAGTGGAGAGGAGGAGGGGGATGGGGATTTGACGGCTTTGTTGGCGGGGGCGGAGGGGAGGGTGAGATGGAGTACGGAGATGATGGTGTTGGTGTTGGTGGGTGTGGTGGTGGTGGTTATGCTTTAGGTGGGAATTATATTGTATGGATTCTGTGGCCTGTATATAACTACTAGATGTATAGATGATCTAACTAATATCCCCTGTCGTTCCTTGTATCATACACAAAACAGCGATGCCCGGATCTATCAATATTAAAAAAAATGTACCATGTCCCGATTCTCAACATCTAATCTATGTGTACATGAATGGATGAAAAAACAAACGGCAATAGGTATCTAGAACGAATGATGTTGTAAACGCCAACTCCCAAGATGCGATGCGATGCGATGTACCCTCGATGCGGCCGTATGGCGTTACCAGCATCATCGTGCGTACCACTGCGAGGACACGGCCGTCGAGAACTCATACATCAGACGGCTCTCGAGCATGACGAACGATTCGTACCGCAGTCCTCTCTCTTTCTGGTCTTCCTCTGACCACAAGGTGACATTGTGATTGGAAACCGCGGCGTAGCCATCGAACAACGCCCGCCAGTAGCACGCCTCCGCGGCTTGGGTGAGATAGCGCTCACGGAAGGTCTTGACGTTATTGTCGGCAATGCGCTCCGCCGCGGCAGGGTTTGCGACCAATGGCTCGATCTTCTCAGCCAGGTCGGTGAAGTTGCGCTCGACCTCGACAAAGTTCTGGTTCGGACCCGAGGACACGAGCAGGTAGTGATGATGTTGGATGAATTGGAGTTTATGTGCCACGACCACGGACCGGCAGGCCTGGCGGTATTTCAGAGATGCAGAGTAAGATCGTCCTGGAGATTCAATCAGAAAGGGTGTATTAAGAGCAAAAGGTTGGCTGTGTTCTGACCTTCCACATGTGCAATGAACATGTAGTGACAATGATCCTCCATCTTCATGACGTTCGTCTTCTTGTACCAGTTGATTGACTTCACGTCATTCCAAGGCTTCCCCTTGGCGGCATCCATCAACGACCGTCGCAGCTTCGGAGCAAAACTCGGTTTCCCGCGCCAGACGAGCTGCTTCTTCTTCTGCGACCAGGGGATATCCGTCCGCTTGATCCGGTCGACGACCTGGTTGTAGGGACCGATGGTGTTGTAGAGATTGTCCCAGGCCCAAAAGCCAAAATCGGGCATGAGCCAGACGGCCTCCTCCGTCGGCTTCCTCGCTAGGACCCATACTGGGTGGTTGGGATGGTCCAGCACATCGTCCACCCGGTCCTCGATGGAGAAGATGAATTCCAGGTCCGGATGCAAAGCCCGGTTCGGTGACGCGACCAGCGCGCGATGGATCGAGCTCAGCGTGGCCACGATCTTGCGCCGATGATCCTCCCCATTTGCGCGAGCGGCGACGACGTATAGTTCTCCCTTGTGGATGAACGCACGAGCCATTCCATGTTGCAAATGGACGGCATCCAGATCATCGACGGTGGTTCCACCGCGGTCTCTCCAGTAGTTGGTTGCTCGATTCACGTCCTCGAAGAGACCCGGGAACGCGACCCGGCATTGTGACCGGTCGAGGCCCTCATTCTGATCATCCCGGCCGTATTTGAAGGTCCAATATGGTTTCGACATCGGGCCGTTGGTCGAGAGATCACTGGCCACGCAGGACAGACAGCTATCGCACTGGAAGGTCGTCGAGCTGGCGCAGGTGCAATGGCCGGCGGGAATCAACTGGGTCAGCAGTGGAGGGATGCGATCGCGGTCTGAATTCATGCCAAACCACATGAGAAAGATGATGACGGCCAAGCCCAGGACGGCCACCAAGGAGAAGAGAGCGCTGCCCCATCGCGAGCGCGAAAGACCATGCATCATGAAGCCGTACGGACGTGGATATCCTCCATTCCCAGGCCTGGCAGGCCAGAAGGGCGGCCCAGCAACCTTTTAGCTGGCCGCTCTCTGGGAAAATGAAAGCAACGCCTCTCACGCGGCATATTCGTGGGTACAGTCCAGGAGGTGGAGATGCTAAACCTCTCAGCATCAATCAATTGTCTCGATCAAGACAAGCTTTTGTGGGATCGTTGGCGGCGGCGCCACACACGCGGCGAATTGTCCCAAGCGTCACAATTCGAACGGCCCCTGGAAATGGTGCCAACTTTAAGGAGGCTAGAGATCGTGAAGCAACTGGACTACAGTTACTGGAGGACTGCTTGTCCGGGTCTGTTGCTAGCGGAGGAATATTCAATGTCGTGTCCTGTTGACCTGAGACAAAGGTTTCCATGTCTGCCGCTAAGTAAGTAGCAGGGGAAAACCAACTGTCAAGGAGATTGCACTGGCTTATTCGAACTAGGTATCTTGGCTGCTGTGCGACACTACCTCCTGTGATGTGACCATTCTATGCTGATCTTCATGATTGATCATCTGCAATGTCAACAAAGAAAAGAGTATGATCGTCAAGTCAGTAACCATTCATCAATCTCTATCAGACCCGTGCCCTGTCAGTTAATGTGCTACAGCTAATGATCATCCTCAAGCAAATACTCTCAATCCAGTTACCTCCTCCTCGACAATACTAGCGACCTGCGGCAGACCGCAGTTAGGAGCTTCGCGCCAAATGATATCACATGATATGAGTCACATGAGAAGATCACGTGTTTTGAGTTCAAAATAGACCAATCAGAGACACGCGCTAGTGATATTTTTTTTTTGGAAGGGTACTAATATATCGTTTCGCTAGCGCTCAACGACAATACAACTACACGAGAAAAAGGTCGCAGACACAGGGGCTTAGATCGATACACAAGCTAAAAATAATACTACAAAGCTCAGACATATTCATACTATAACTTAGATCTTGGCCACATGGCAGGTCGTTTGATATTTCCTCGATATGATTAGGAGCGATTGATTAGGAGTGATATCTTAGATTACGTACTCGTTGCATACGTAAACGACTTCTTGTCGTCAGCGGGGACGACGTGAATCCTAAATTAGTTGGCTCAAAAGCCTCGCGTCGCCCTGTGGAGCACTGACGGACCGTGGATAGGGATATGTGGTAAATGAACTTACTCTAGACTGTACAGTAGAGTAGAGTAGAGAGTACCATGGTGAGTATCCCACAGTATGCGTTTCTTTTTTTTTTGGGACATTCGGGAGGATGCTACTATTCTAACTCAGACCATCCGATCATAGGTACGCACTTCCAAAATCGCACAAAATCAAGTGGCACTCAAGTCTGGTACTAGCGATCACTCTCCTGTCATCTCTTGGATTTGCTGAACAATTTAGAGTCTCCGCAAGCAACTCGTGTGGATCCCACGGGGTAGAGAAACGATCAGCAGCTGGACCATGGTCCCTGAATCCCCTGGAAAGGCCCTGGTCTTCCATGTGCGACCGTACTGATGTTCATTCGGTGGACCCTCAACTTGACGATCAACGGCAGACCCAGTGGATACTTAAGGGATTAACTAGGGTCATTAAACGAAACGGCCGTGTGAGATTTACAACAGCGGAGAGGCAGTTGAACATCCTTAGTATCTACAGACTACTGCTACGACGGGAAGATTCACGACTCAAGTTGCAAGGAGCAAAATAATACAATCTCACTACGTACGAAAGATCGCGATCAAGACGATTAACGATGGATTATGTCCAAAATCGGACGCTCATATCATAACCATTTGGTCCCTACGTTGGTGTCAACGAGCCCGAGATCAACGAGCGGCAAAATCCCATAGAGCTACCCAAACGCCTCTGCCATGCACCCGGGATAATCAATGCAGAGAGTCATTTTTCTCAACGCTGAAGAACAGAAAATCATTGCCATCGCACATCTCGTCCGCGAGTCTGGACGCGCCGTGTAGGACTTCGTCGACTGCGACCCCCAGGATCCTCCACGGACTCGACTTCCATTGCTTGGCTAGCATCGTGGCCGGTGGCCTGCCTCCTCGTCACTCGAGGAGGTCGTAATCGAGTCAGTGCTCGGTCAAGAAGGCCGTCCGCTTCTTCATCCAGCTCCATTTCCACTCTCTCTTCCAGGCTGCCAGGCGCCCCTGAGGCAGGCGCCCCTGAGGCAGACGCCTCCGCCTCCGCAACATCATCGGTCCATTCCTCTCCAGCATAATGAGCCTCGATGCGCCGGCGTCGGGAAGCCTCCTCGGGAGCCTTGTCACGGCCTCTCTCACGAGTGCGACCGGCGCTCTTGCCTTTACCCTTTCCACTAGTGGACCTCTCAACGATCTCTTGCTTCCCTCGACCTTCCAGCGCCCAGATCTCGAGCGCACGAGAGAGCAACGTGCCAGCAACACCGGCGCCTCCTGCGGCATCACCGCCGCTGGCCCCCAGCACGCGGACGGCTTCATGAAGCGCCGTCACAGCATCCATCGTTCGACCTAATTCGAGGAGGACGAGACCTCGAGACGTATGTAGTGATCCAATCAGTCCCCGATCCTCGTAACCACCGACTCCGGACGAGGTAGCAACCACGCCGCTGCCACCACCAATGGTGGTTCCGTATCCCGACCCGGCACCGCCAGCGCTAACCCGGAGACACTCGTCGAATTCCACCAAGGCAGCATCAAAATGTCCCAGTCGACGTAGTGCATGCCCCAGATTGGCCCGCGTTGCCACCCAAGCGCCGGGGTCGCACTGAAGGGACGCGGCCAGGGCGAGTGACTGGCGGAAGAGTTCCACGGCCGCTTCCAGGTGATTCTGATGGTACAAGACGACACCCAGCTCATTCAGCACGAGTGGATCGCCGCCAAGAGGTGGTAAGCCCTGTGAAGGGTCGGTGGGGATTGGGAGAGAACCGGAAGGCGAGCCGGATGACATTGCGTAGGCGGCACATAGATATTCATGGGCCAGCGACATGTTATTCAATGCCAGATGCTGCATCCCCAGGAACAGCTGAGGGAGATGACTACCCTGGAAGAGCCTAGCCGCTGTGCTGTAGGCGGCAATCGCTTGGTCGTGTTCTCCTTCCGCGGCGAATGTGTGTGCGAAACCGATCCACGCAGGAGCAGAATGCGGATCTAGCAGCGAAGCTTTGGAGAAGAACCGACGCGCTTCTGCGATCTTCGAGACAGACAGGTAATATGTTCCAATAGCAAGGTAACTGTAGGACTCTTCTGGCGCGTTGTCTGCCAGCGTATGTGCGAGGAGGAACAAGGAATTCGTCGCCCCCGTTTCGTAGAGACATGCGAGGTGGAGGGGGTATACTGCAGGGGAATGTCCCAAGTTCTGGCTCTGGAGGTTTTGTGAAGATAGCACGGATGAGTCCGAGGATGATAGAATCGACGAGGTCAGCTCGAGAGCTTCCACGAATCGACATTGGGTATAGAGAGCCTCTGCGCGAGATAGGAGAATATCGGGATTACCGGCGAGGTTGTAGTGTGTGGAAAGGGTTTCGGTCGCATCGGCCAAGGTCGAAGGCGACGAGTACTTCGAGAGTCTCGTCGTATACAGCATCTTCGTGAAATGGGCCGCTTCCTGGGCCACCGATGGATCCGCCGAGACCGAGTCGAAGTCCAGTGATTCCAGAAAGTCCAACTCTTCCGCCGGAGACATCAGGGAGTTCTTCATCAATTGGTCAAAGGCCTCGAAGCACTGAACGTCAATGCGCACCGCATCCTTGTAACAGTCCCGCGCACGATCGAAGGCGTTTTGTTTGGCATAACACAAGCCCCGGAGATAGCACATGGCCGCTTCGAAGCGGATATTGTTCGCATCCTCCCGCTCCCTCTCCTCACTCCTGTCGATGCGATCTGCCCGCGACGAGGTCGTCTTCCCATTCCGTAATGTGACATGGCTGCCGTTGAGGTGTTGTAGCTTCCTCCGGCTGTTGCTCGTATTGATCAGGTGGGTTGGATTGTGGTCTCCGAGGATCGACAGGGCTTGGTCGAATTTATTCTGTTTGATATAGCAGTGTGCGGCGAGGTACCGACACGAGGTGCTTCGAGAAATCAGATCTTTGCGCGATAGTAGCGCCAGGGCTCTCGTGTAATTTGCATTGGAGAAATGCACCTGAGCCAGCCAGAATGCATCGGCGTCGCTGTCTGTCTCCAGTTAATTGACGATTCTGACCGAGCACACGGATCCTTACTGGTCAGCGCAAGCACTTTATCACCAATATAGATAGCAGACTCATGCTGGCCCCGGTTGAGAGCATCCTGTCGCCAGGAGCGCAAGAACTTCTCCATGATTGTTTATCGCTTGGAGGCAACGGCGGAGCGATTCATTCGTCTCTGGGATGGTCACGGAGCATCTGTGGAGGAGGAAATGCTGACACTCATTAGTCGACTGTGATATCCTGCGATAAATCTGTTCATCCCTCGAGCTGGCGCTGTGGTGTTTCTTGACTTTCGTCACCGTCGCAGCATCGCGTCTTTTTGCAGGCGCGACACAAGTTGACCAGTAAGTACTTAAGCCAATCGGCATGCCGAATCTTCCCCGCTTCTTCCCCGGCTTGATTTTCTACACTTACAAACATATATAATTCAACTAGATAAATCATTTATTTAAAAGCAGTCAAAAGATACTTAACTACTTGATAGAGTGAATCAAAATAATAGATGTCCCAATCGGAGGCAAGAAAACACATTGTATGCAATTTGAGCACGTGACATGATCCGTCGCTCATCTTCTATCATCAACTCCGCCACCAGACTCTCATCGTCCGACAGCCTCATTCTCACCGCACATCTTCTTATTCAAATACCCGTCGGGGTTATTCAATATAATATTCCTGTCTTCAACCGTATTCCAACGTCTTTGTCCCTTCTACCTTCCCAGTTCAAAACAATAAAATCCGCCCATCATGTCTGAGCGCAAGGTCTTGGTAAGTAGCTATCTATTCTTATACCTAAAGACATGACTTGAGAGGAATCGTCACTGACACCGCATAAACAGACGAAGTACTACCCCCCGGACTTCGATCCGTCGGCCATCACGCGCACACCGCGTCACTTAAGGGGAACTGGGCCGAAGGTAAGATTCGATCTTGTCGCATTATGCGATATAAAAGACAGAGAACTGACGATGACAATAGCTAATTACGGTCCGATTGATGGCTCCTTTTAGTATGAAATGCATGCATGTGAGTTTCTTACCTTTTCCTGGGAGATCTTGTCTGAGAGCGCAAACTAACTGATTATTGTACAGTGTGGTAAATATCCTCCCTTCCCCGACTACCGAAAAAAAACTCTACCAGCGCAGAATAACTAATGACTTCTTCGAAAAAGGCGAGTACATCTACAAAGGCCGCAAATTCAACGCGCGAAAGGAAACCACCGATGAGAAATACCTCACGATCCCCATTTACCGATTCTACATCCGATGCACGCGCTGCAGCGGCGAAATCACCTTCAAGACGGATCCGAAGAATATGGACTACCAATGCGAAAAGGGCGCCAAGCGGAACTTCGAACCTTGGCGAGATCCGAAGGCGGAGAACTACAACGAGACGGAAGAAGAGACGCTAGCTCGACTGGAGCGCGAGGAGAACGAGGAGCAGGAGCGCCTGGAGCGTGATAAGATGGCCGAACTGGAGGAGAAGATGCTCGATTCGAAACGTGAGATGGCGGTTGCGGATGCGCTGGACGAGATCCGCACGAGGAATGCACGGATCGAACGTGGTGAGACTCTAGGACAGGACGTCGCGCTGGCGCACGTGAGAGACGAAGTCAACGAAGCGAAGTTGAAGGAGGAGCAGGAGATCGAGGAAGCCGCGCGGAGAGCATTCACAACTGCTAGTGGAGAGAAAGTGAAGCGGTTAGTCGAAGACGAGGTGGACGGCACCGCTGCGACAGAAGAGAAGAAGGAAATGCCTGCACCATCCTTCGCGAGAGTGAAGAAGCCGAAGAAGCCATTTTCGGCGGGTCTGGGTATTAAGAAGAAGCCGTCACTTGTATGAGCCGCTACGGTTCATTCTAATGCTTGAACATTTCATGAGGTTTGGCGTTTGGGATTTCTTGTACAGATCTATATGCTGGTGGCTGGTTTCACTTGTTCTTATCGGGTTAACATTAGAGATATGAGATCATTTGATCTCGCTTGAGATTTCCCATCAACATATCCGATGAACACTACAGGAGCGTGATTATGAGTGTATAAGGTAGTCGTGAGCCTATACTTAGATGCACTGATTAAGATACACTGATTACCCAAACAACAGCTCATTTCTATTCGTTCAAGTACTGAAGATGCAATGCGTACAGGATAATTGCTAAAAGTCCTCACTATTACTCTCCGATTAAGATCTGAAAGAACAAAGCTAATTTTCTCATAAACCTGCCATAACAGAGAAAATTCAAAAACCTTTTACAATAATTCTTCCATTTTAGAGAGCATTTTTCAGTCAAAGACTATGTTATGCATGCTCTACCTACCACATAGTGGCACATGAAGCAAAATCAGCTATATCAGAACCTTTTATAGAAAAAGCAGAAAAATACATGATTAGAAATAAAACCCATCATGTCCATCGTAAAGATGTCCCTTCCGGAGCGCCACGCTAGTAAGCCACGCAAAAACAGCTCATCCAGCTTGCCAGGCCCCGTACGCTCTTTTGTAACCCGAAAATGCTCGGTCAAAGAAGACGCCGTTTCCATGAAAACACAAAGTGAAAAATACAGCAATTCCTTGAAAAGCAATAAGGCAAATACAAGAAACAGGAAGGAGAATGAGGATAAATCACTCGACCACCAATCAACTGCAGACTAGTTCTTGTGTGTTTAGAGGTATGGCATCCACAAAGCATCGCAAGATGCCAGATGCTGAGGGTTCACCGCCTTTGAAATCAGATCAATTGTCGTCTGGTTTGCAGGAAGGTTGCCCTCAGGTGGACTGGCAAGGCTAACTGCCCTGTTGACGATAATATCACTGTTGTTATAGACCAGATCCCTCAGCTGCTGTGTCGGCAAAGCACCGCGATGTTGTGCTGTAGCCCAGAACATCATTTCGTCTCGCACGAAAATGCTCAGCTGCTGCTCGAGCTCCTGCTTAGGTTCAGTCAGGCAACGAGCGACAGCCATCAATGCGCATGCAAAAACACCTTCCGTGGCAATGGGCCCCATCAGAGTCTGGATGTTGGGAGTGAGACGGAAGGGGATTTGCTCTGGGTTGTAGAAGAAAGCCTTTGCGGGATTGATGGTAGGGATGAGCTCGGATCCCCAGATGTCACCAGTAGCGCATGAAATGGAAATCTTGTTCGGGTACCGGTTGCCCATGTGCATCACGTAAGTCATGAATGCGATCGCCGCATACTGGTGGGAGAATTGACGACGGAAGAGCCAGAAGTCCTCGTAGTTGGGGTATATCTGCTGGAAGTAATCCAGTACGATTGTGCTAGGAACCCATTTCTCTTGGATGGCAACAAGGATCTCAGTACGAAGCACTTGCTGCTGATCAGGAGTGCGGTTCTGCTTGGTTTCCGCCAGAGCTCTCATCTTCTCCATGGTGAACAGCACAGGCTCGTCTTTGTTCATGCCAACACGCCTGCAGTAATCTTCGTATATACCCTGTATGGATATGTATGATGGATCGTCGCGAACGAGGCGGATATGAGGTGCTAGAGGCACCATGAGCGGAAGATGGAAGTACAGGTTCCGCCGCCTGCTTTCTTTGCGCTTCGACAAGATGCCATTGAAGATACGGAAGAGCTGCAGGATCCTCTCCTCACGCCTGCAATGACGAGCTGCAGGATGCTGCACGGCGAAAGGATGGATACTACCATCATGACCACGGATTCTCAAACGACGGTGACAGACGCCGATGCCCCTTACCAAATCCACATCGGGCAGGAAGCGATCGATGCGGACGAAGTCTTGGTTCTTGTCCTTGTGCAACAAATACTGGCCAGGGACCTCAACCTCGTCAAATTTGAGGAACCGAAACTCACTAAGATGGGGCGAGTAAGACTCCAGGAATTGCGACTGAGGCCGTCGATCGAGTTTCTCCTCAAATTTGTCACGCCAGCGACGCAGTTTCTGGATATACTCGAACATTGTCGGTTTCTTCACCACGAAATCAGCCTCGAAAGACTTGCGGATATGGGCGGGAAGAATAGTCTCCGCAAAGCGAGTGATGTTCGCTTCAGTAGCAGGAGGCAGTTTGAAGTCCTGTGCATAGGAGCCTGGCATACGACCCACGTATGCAAGACCATCATTGAGCAAGGCAACGATTAGTCGATAGGCGTCTTCATCTGGTGGACACTTGAAGTTCTTGTGGATCTGATCGACCATCGTCTCCATTGACAATGCAAGCAGTGGGAAGGCAGTCTTAAGACCAGACATGATTTCATCGGAGTACTCCCATGGCTTCTTGAGGGGCTCTTTCTGCGGTTGCTCCTGCTCACCCGCGGGCTGGTTCTGGTTTTGCACCTGGCCTTGGTTCTGCGTTTGACCCTGAGGTTGTTGAATTTGTGACTGGCCTTGGTTTTGACCTTGCTGCGCTGAGTTTTGTCCTTGTGGCTGTCCATTTGGCTGCCCGTTCGCATTTTGAGAGGCAGCGGCACCGTCAGGGTTTGTGGCATTTTGGGTATTGGGCGCAACCTTCTCTCCATTAGCCGTGGCAGGCTTGGATCCGCTGGCGTCTACTTTGACACCAGCCTGAGCCTGAGCCTGCTGTCTTGCACGGTTAAGCTTCTCCTGCTTCTGCTCATGCTGTTTCTTGATGCTCAGCATGTCCTCCCTGTTCGTTCGAAGAAGGAAAAACAAAGCCTGAGGGTAGAGCTTGGCAATCTTCACCAGAACAGCCTTGCAAAGGCGTGCCTCGCGGTGGGACAGGCTGGTAAGCAGCTGCGGGATAAAAGTGATCCAATACCAGACAGGGGTATCGCCCTTGAAGTTCTCGAAGGCGCTTGCAATACGCCCTTCCTCGTTGTCAAGGCTTAGAAGCCACAGGATACGACTAAGAAGCTTTCTAGACTTCGCATTCTTGTAAAGACCTGCTGCTTCGAGATAACAGCTCACGGCGTTACTGGCCAACTCGTAATCTGTGGGATCGGCCTTGAATCGTTGATCACTGTATTGACCCCACTCAGCCCAAGCTTTCGCAAGTCGGAGGTCGTAATAGAGAGCGACACCAAAGGCCTCGTTTGCCTCGTTGACATGGTTCAACTTAGCTAGGAACATGCCCTTGAGCGTATAGAACTCTGCCTTCTGCTGGGCGCCGAAGTAGTTGAGATTAGTGTTGTTGATCACATCGAGACCACTATTAAGCTCCTTGGGATTCTGGTAATGGCACTTGGCTTGCTCTCTCAGTTTCAAGAAGGCTTCTTGGATCTCAATGTTCGGCAGCGTGTAGATCCGGCTAAGTTGGTTGATACAGACTTCAGGCATCTGATGTTTGCGAGCGACGTGTGCGAAACGATTGATTATCCAGGCGGTTTCGTGGTATCCACGGTAGGCATAGGAATTACTGGCCACATTGTTCGTCTGGGGAGGCAAGAGGCTAAGATAAGTGGCGTTGATGAGTTGGAAAATGTGCTGACGCCACGTAACAAGATCCTGCCAGGCATTTATATCGTCCCAGACGTTAGGGAGACGGTCACGCCAGGTTCCCAGCAAGAGTTTCAGCTCGGCAGATTTGGTATCCAGGTTCCTTTCGTTGGTCTGCGCGAGACTAGCGCAGATGACACTTGCATCATGCAGCTCAACCAGTTGCTGAAAGTGCTGAAGAATCGGGATATGGGCATTGGTGATCCTCTTTGGCAGCTGGTGCCATTTGCGGATAGACAGTTGGATAGACTCATCACAGATGCTATTGAACTCCTGGATATTCTCCTTCTTGAAGTGGAAGTTCAAGAGGGCCATGAAAGCTTGGAAGAATGTGCGTCTCGGGGTAGGTGCGTCTGAGACGGATTTGATCAATGACTCAAGCTGCTCACGATTTGCTTCACTCTGCCAATTCTCAATGTTCCTCCAAGCGGCCTCGAGAAGAAGATCGTTCATATTTTCGTGCTTGGCGAAATCACTAAGAATCTCCCATTGCTGCAATTTCTGCGCGCAGATCAGCCAGTGATCCTCCCACAAGTAGTATTCGCCTTGTGAGAATGGCATAGATCCTGAGCGAGCTTTGATCTGAGCATTCTCATATAGCTGCTGAGCCTTGTCCCACATGCCTTGCTGCTCATACGACAGTGCTGCATTAGTCTCCACGAATTTACAACGTCGTCGCCACGTTCCGTAGAAGAAGTCATCCTCTTGCAATCCGGCATAGAGTTCAACCAAGGCATCCAGATTGCTTTCGCGGACAGCCGGTGTGTCGATGATAGGGCTGATTGCCGACTCTTCGAGATAAACAGCGGCGGTGTACCAAGCATCATACGTGCGGCTAAGGTATTTCATGACGTGAGGAGGCACCTTGAACCTTGGCTTAGCTCTCACGGCGCCCTCAAGCAGAGCCTGGACGACATTCGGGCGCTTGTCAAGCTGCCTCTGGTGATACTCGCGGGTCAGCAGGGTCACCATGCCTTTCTCCAGATCGATACGCTCCTCCCTGGACAATGTTGACCAAAATATAGTGAACAATGTAGTCCACAGCCTGTAAGCCACGTTCGCGTCCGTATGCTGAAGCTGGCAAAGCGGCTCCATCAGATCACGGACGCGAACATCGCCCAGTTCCGCCATGAATCGTCTGCGGTCAGCAACGAAGGCTTCCAGTTGATTGTCAACAATGACATTTTCCTTCCGTGGATCCTTGTCAGCAACACTAAAGAGGAAGGAGACCGGATAGACCGTGAAATCTTCCGGGTGCAGCCTGGCTGGGGTTGTCATATCCACACAACCGATGACCAGATGTGATGCCTGAGCTAGCCAGAATGAGTCGGCAAGGGTGTCCCAGTTCTGTGAAGTCAGAACGTAACTTAGCCGAGAATTGGCCATACGGGTTAGACTGCGGTCGAAGATGGTCATGAAGCGGTTGCGCATTTCAACATCTTGTGCTCTCGTACCGATCAGGAAAGCGTGTTCCAGTCTAACGGTCAGCTCTGTCCGGGTAATCTTCGAGTCTTCGTAGATTCTGATGACCAGGTCCAGGAATTTCTTTAGCATTGTCTGATCCGGTCGAGTCTCGAAGAGAAGCATCTTGTGTAACACTGCCGTTTTCTCCTTCAGCGTGGGCCAGGATTCCGTAGAGTGGAAGATCCAGGTCTCCACCATTCCGAGAACCTTGCTGCAAAGCTTGATGTTCTGAGACCGCTCAACCAACTGCGCCAAGACACTCAAGAAAGGACGTCTCTGCTCTCCGAGGTGGGACATCCGTACGGAGATCAGCTCGATTGTCTTCAAGATAAGGTCTACGCCAATCTCGAATTCTTGCTGGTCTGGCACACCCTCGGCGAGTTTGTTACCTGGAGGATACTGGCCCGGAACCTGGTTGTTGGTGTATGCTGCGACATGCTCCTTGGCAAGCTTCTGGGAGAAGGCCTTCATAACCTGAGGAATGTGCGCATCCATTTCAGCAGGCCTGTTCTTGGACAGAGTCCAAAGGGTGTTCAGACTAGAGATGTAATTATTTGCTGAGAGACCCTCTGTTGCAATGGCTGACAGATACGTAACGAACTCGGAAGACGAGTTATCAACGTCCATTGCTTCCTCTTCCTCGGGTTGATCGTCTGGTAAAGCATCAAGCACACGCTTAACAGGTGGTCGCAGCTTCGGCGAAATCTCCATTTCATCCTCCAATCCATGCAGTGAATCTTGAATTTCCGGGTTATCTGACCGGAGAGGTTTCTCGAGAAGCTTTTGAATCAGCGGCAAACGGGCCATAATCCACTCATCTGGTTTAGAAGAGAGCATAACCCGCACGACTTGAAGAGCATTTACAATGCTTGTTATATGCTTCTCGTCGGGCTTGTCAGCCTTCTCACCAGCGAGTATAGGCTCTGTGACCTTTTGATATAGGTCGATGTCCAGTTCACCCCAGAACTCAGGAGACATCAAGTCCCGAAGGAGCTGCACTGCCTTTTTAATCATTTCCCCGCGAATAACGGGAGTTTGAGGTTTGGAAGAAGGCAACTCGCTAAGCTTATATGCAGGCACAAGGAATCGTTCCGGTATCGTTGTAATAAAGGTGATCAGATATTTGATTAAAGCAGCCCGGAGTTCTTGAGGAACAAGATATTCTGAGCGCTCGCGCACATTCGGCGGCGCAAGCGCAGCTGAAGGAGAAGCAGATGCAGTTTGTGTCTCCTCAAACTTGCGCTTTCTTCCACCCGGTGATTCCGAAACACCATTCGACGTCGGCGCACCCCTGACTCTCTTCTGTTCCCAGTGCCAGATAAGGCCAATCAGGTTGAGAGCAAGCTTTTTGCTCTCGTTCGAAGGATTGGGAGGTGCCGCAATCTTGATCAGAGACGGTACGATAAGAGGTACAAAGTGTTCTCTGGACTCATAGAAGAGATCGGGTTGTCGCACCAGGAAGTGGAAGATACTCATGACCTGCTGCAAATTTGCAGTTTCTTCTGCTAGGATGCGCCGAGGCCACTTTGCCCACAACGGATACCGCAGGTCTGCAGCTTGGTTGCTGCTAGTCGATAGAATCCTCTTAGGTAGAACGGGTGCCAAAACATCCAGTGCCTGAGTGACGAGAGCTTTGCCTTCATTTTGATGAGCCCTTAATAGAGCAACATACACCTGGACCACAATCTTGGATGGAGTCTCGTAGTGCGCGATAAAGTAGCTGATAAGAACGTAGGCGCCGTATTTGTTGATAATATCTTCCAACCGAATGTAGTTCCAGGCGAACTTGATAATATCCTTTCGAGAGTCCTGTACGGTCTGGTGGTGATACTTGATGAGAAGAGCGGACAACTGCAGAAGTTCCATTCGAGAATGATCGACACCAGGCTGGCTAGATTCTTCGCTTATGTCTCCCAACTGAGGTCTCCAGAGGCGGCTCTGAATT
Organism: Paecilomyces fulvus; assembly: GCA_029606305.1. Classification (NCBI taxonomy): domain Eukaryota; kingdom Fungi; phylum Ascomycota; class Eurotiomycetes; order Eurotiales; family Thermoascaceae; genus Paecilomyces; species Paecilomyces fulvus. The sequence continues at coordinate 529,007 of JAPVCG010000034.1, forward strand.
GACTCAGTCATACTCTTATCCATGAGTTTCGGGCTGTTGGGCGGGCTGTTCCACGTGGTCTTGACGTCCATTGCGAAAACAGGATTGACTAAATTGTGGAAGGCGTAGGTCTTCATCTTCTGTGAAGAGTTGCGCTGACCGTAAAGATCCAAGCAACGCATGATAACTGAGCGTCTGTAGTCAATTGATTCATTCGTGATAATATACTTGTAGATGAACTTCGGGAACGCCAATGTGTGCTTCAGTTCATCTGCTGATAGAGCATCAATTATCTCGAAAAGAAAGTCAAGGTCCTGCAGCGACTCTGAGAGATAAATTGTGAAGATCTGCATTAGCTGGTCCTCGGCCTGTTCAACTCTCAGCCTCTCATTGGCAGGCAATTTATCACCCCGAAGTTTGATTTCAAGATCCCTCCCTGCACTTAGCAGACGAGATCTGAGGTCTGCTTGCGACACGAGCCACTTCTTTGTAGACGGATATGAGGAGATCGAATGCACAGCATAGATCGCATTGATCGCGGCAGTGTTCTTGCCATCAGTCGTCTCCTGTCCGAAACCTGCCGATACGAAACCTTCTGTGTCTGCAACCAACGCAGAGCGCAGAGCCTCACTTTCAGGGTCTGCTAAAACTTGTCCAAAGAAACGGCCATAACGCTCTTCATGGAACCGAGCCTGGAAGAAGGACCAGCTTTCTTTCGGATACCGATTCAAATACTTAACAAGCGGTTTCCTGAAAGGACTGTTTGAGGTGCGCCGGAGCTTTCCTTCGAGATCCAAGACCTTATTCACCAAATGTTCCATGAAAGACGTTGCGGCCGGGGGGAGAAGGTGGAATATGTTAAAAATCGCCGCAACTATCTTCATCGGAGGGCTTTGCTCAACCAGGCTGAAAGACACTCTCTGCAACGTCGCATCATCAGCGATCATCTTCATATGATCTAGGAGTCGAGCGCCAATTTCGACTTTGAAGTAATTGGTTAGCAGCGTCAAGAGTCTCGCCAACCCATCTAGACCTGCGACACTCAGGCGTTTAGGGTCCTGCAAGTTCATCAATATAGGACGCAGACCGTTCTGAAGAAGATCTTTCGGTAGCTTGTTGGTCTGTGTGAGGACGTCCCTCAATCCAGCATTCGCTGCCTCGATAACCTCTGGAGATCGAGAGTAAAGTGACTTGAAAAAGACCGAAATGATACGCGCGCGACTGGTGTTCTGCGGAGTACTTGCGAATTCAGGGAAGCTCATAGCCATTGATAGGAGTCGGAGGCAGGCCACACGTAGGTTGACAATCATTTCTGCATTCTTGAATTCGTTGGGTTTCGAGGCAAGAGATTCATCATCAGCATCTGCCAGAGCTAGAGACTCCAGCATTAGCCGATTCAGAGGGTCATTGAAGGTGACAATGTTGTTATGCAGGCCCAGGCAGAAAGTTATAGCTTCGATAAAGCCGATCTGGGTGGGGAACGGTAGCGCACGTAAAGGCTTGTTGAAGATAGACTGCAGCAGACGCTCCTTGACTGGGAACATGAGCTCGTGGATTTCGCAGCCGATCACTCCGGCAATGGTAGCGAAGCTTCGCTGAGACGACTCGCGGACATGTTTGTTCATATGCGCCAGCTCATAGATGAAGAAGCCACACAACAGATACAGTCGACTCTTCTCGTTTTTGAGATCATCTTTAGAGAAGTTCTTGCTGCAACGCTTGAGGATAAGATCCAGAGTCTCCTGTGCACGGACACGCGTACTAGCCGGAAAGTCCGACGGTGTATCTTTGATGACATACATCAAAGCTCGAACGAATTCCGCCTGCTTATCATATAGCCATGAATCCCCTAAGTCCAGCTCTGTAGCAAGGATATGAATTCCAAGACTTCCTCCAGCTTTTGTAAACCATTCCTCGCTATAGCAGCTATGGCCGAATGTCCGGGAGAGATGTTGCCAGAAAGGCAGCTTGGCAACTCGGTCAGGAGAGCCGAAAATGACAGCAGCTGCCTCCTTTATGACCTTCATGGCGGTCTTGCCTGAGTCGCGGACACGAGCATTGTCAGAAGAGAAGCAGTCGACTATGACCTCGGCAAGAAGTCGAGAATCCAGGTATACAGGCCCCTCTCCACTTGCGACGTCGAAGGGCTTTCGACTATGTCGGGCCTGCGCAAGGGAACGGCCGACTTCGATGACCACAAAGTGTTTGCAGACGTCTGCTACGAAGGCAGAAGCGGTTTGCTCAAGGTCGGGAATGGTGGTGGCAAAGAGGCAGGCCTTCAACAACTTTTTCAAGGTCTCCTCCTGAGAGTTCTTCTTCGCAATCGAGCTAGACCGCTCTGACTTTTCGAAAATGTCAGGAACGCCACCAGCTTTACCCTCGAATAGGTCATTCGCTTGTAACCGAAGGAGTGGACCGAGGTCTTCTGGGAGATGCTCGAACCCGATGTAGAGTTTCAGTTGTGAGCTCAGCATGCGATAGGCTTGTTGTTTATAGTAGCCATCCGATGCCTTCGCGGCTGGTGTTTTAGGAACCTCGAACAGCTTTCCCATGGCAAGATCAACCCCAATGTCAGCCGGGAAGGGACGCTTCTCGCTAGGGCCAATGGGTTTAATGTCGAAGCTCGGGACGTCATCAGCGAATTGCTGGAAAGACAGCTCTGGTGGGTGGTTCAAGAACTTCCTGTTTCGACCTCCCAGCTTCCCAAGAATCCTCATGGTGGTGTGCGCATGGAAGTGACTATAAGGGTTCGGCCGTAGATGGTCCCAGAGTGCCGTCATTAACTCATCCATGATGGGCGCCATGATAGGGTCGAGATAGTCAGCGGTAAGGTTGTCAACACAGAGTTCAAGCGTTCTGAGACCCTGGCCGACAAGGTCCGAATCAGCACGGAGTGCTACCACAATTGGTCGCATCAAGTGACTGAGATGAGGCAGAAGATGGCTCAGTCGCGCCGGAACAGTGAGAGTCAACTCGACGTAGAGATCGCGCTCCTGAGGCTTGCGGGCTCCCATTAAGAGGTTGTTGAACGTCTCTAGCAGCATTTCAAGGAGGGGGAGGATCTCCTTATACAGCAGTTCGAATCGTCCACCACCAATGCTGCGAAATAGAGATCGCAGGAGGAGAAAGTAGTTCATGGGCTCTTCCGCAGTCACCGAGAGCTCGATACATTTGGTTACTATCTTGGTGACATGAGGGTGTAGAACTTGCTCATTCTGCACGGAGAATAGCGTCACAGCCATGAATGAGAGCTTGAACATCCTCAATAAGATTTTAGCTTTCGTCATATCGGAGGTTCCGACTTCGTGGATGCGGTCCATCAGATACTGCAGTACCATTCCGGAGAATGCAGGAGAAGTAGCTTCACTGGCCAGGAAGAACTGAGGCAAATGAAGTAAAGCACCATGTTCGAACATGAGCTCATGCAGATACGGGATCTCACTGTGGAAGACCTCGTGGAACGTGGCCGTATCAATGCAGTGAAACACTGTCCCAAAGCTCTCCAGAAGTTCCTTCTCTTCTCGCGTCATAGGCGCAGTGTACTGGCTAGCAAGGAACTCGAAGGGCGAAGTGTACTGCACCTCTGGCTGAGGCTGGTCTACGCCATAGTAACGGAACACACGGGCACCTTCATGGAAGAGTTTCTTGATCACCTTGACCTCTTCGGCATTGTACCCATAGGATACTTCGGACCAGTTGATAGGCACACTGTTAGGGTCAATCTGGATATGCTCCGGGTTACAGTTCTTCAACTGGTGGAAAATGTTCTTCAGGCCATTAATAAGGTTTTTGAAAAGGAACAGATTATCTGCGACAGGATCACCACCGCGATCACGAGGGTTCGATGTCTTTATTGGCGCGGCCGAGAAGATGTCGATTTCGTCCCAGTCTGGAGGCTGCTCTTTGTTAGCAAGGAATGTCTCTGAAGGCGTCTCGGTACCCCTCTTAGCCGCTTTGGACGCCTTCACGGCATTGTCGTACTGATGGTTCATGGCTGCGAACTTATCACCAATGGCATCCAGAATCATGATCAAGAAATACCGTGCATCCTGCTTGTCTTCGAGCTTAGATATCTTCTCAGCCATGTTCAATAACAGTTTGGCGCTCATCGTCTGAAAGCTTGTCCCAGGGAAGTCATCATGCAGATTCTTTGTGTAGACTTCCACGGTCCTCCGTATCTGATCACGGTTGAGATGGTCCCGCACATGATGGATTAGATCGGCAAGCATGCTATAAGCAAGAGGTCTCATGGTTTCATAAACGGTCAGGCCGTCGCCAATCAAAGTCCGCTCGTCTAGGAGTTCGTCAATCTTTTCAAGGAATATTTTGCGATAGTTGAAATTGATTATATGACGGATCGCAACCAAAAGTTCTTTTCTAGCGCTGGACTTTTCCCGGGGACAATCTTGCAGTAGACGGACGACGACTGACGGCAAGGTCGGAAGGAAATCTTGCAATTGATGCGCGTACATCCGCAACAGATACGCCAAGAAGCTCATTGTCTTCACCTGCGCCGTGATGAATTCCCCAAAAGCGGCGCGGTTCTTTATTTCCTTGCAAACACCTGTGAAGATCTTTCCTTGCGCCGCAGCTTCCGCGTGAGCTCTCTCCTGAGGCTTTGCTTGTAAGAGAAGAATACTCTTAATCAGAGGGACAAAAAGCTTGACATTGGGGGCGACAGAGCTGCGGTGGGCTTGGAAGATAGAGACCACGATAATAGGACACTCTGCGAGGACTTTAAAAGACTGCATGCCCTTCAACAGGTGGTGATTGGCTTGCTGGTCAGGCCCCAGGTCCGCTACCGACGTTGCTGGCGAACTAGGACGCGGCGACTGGAAATTCTGCGATGTCGTACTGGGCGTTGATGGCATTCCCGGTGTGGTACCCTGAGCCGGTGTATCGAAGGTATCACGAACCACCTGTTCCATGCTTTGGAACATCTCCTGAATGAGCTCAAGGAAGGGCTGGACCTTTGATGCTGTGGCCTTGGCCTGGTTCCGCTCTAGGTCCATTATCGTCTTCATACAGAGGACAGCGTTCTCTTCGTTCTCGAGTCGCACTAGTCCCATCAGAACGTCTACCATTTCAGCGGCGTAAGGTTCAACGTCAGGGGAGGCCATTGGTAACCGGTGTAGCGTCTCCAGAATACAGTTCCTCATTTTCTAAAAAAAAAAAAAAACAGCCAACAGCATCAGCATTCATACCATCTCGTTGTCCCTTTTGCGACAAGGCTTAACTTACCTGCTCATATGACATATTGGTGAACACAGGGTCCCCCTTCAGGATATTCTTGAATACCGGCCACAGCTTCGCCAGGAAGATGGGGTAACTGGAACCTGAGCATAGCGGCTCGATATTATCCCGTAACTCGACCGCGACATTTGTCCTGACCCTGGTATCTGTTTAGGACGTCAGATAAGGATGTCCATTTCAAATTCCGCAAAAGCACTTCGGTCCTCGTAAGCATGCATGAAATGAAGGAACCATACCAATCTTCTCGTCTGCCAGCTTGCTGGCATATGTCTCGATATTTCGCTCCATCGTTGCGACTAAGTGACGATGCCCCCGCCCAGGGATTGCGGGTTGTTATAGTCGGATTGACTCACTGCCAGGCCACAAGGCCGGCTGAAAATAAAGGCACCAAGCAATAGATTCTGTTGTTGTCGTTCACATGCGGAGGACGAGCTTGGGGATATCTTTATCTGTCTCAGTGATATGCCCAGAATACCAACTAAGTGAAGCGAAAATCAAAATTTTGCAGAATCATTAGGCAGAGCACATGCAACGACGAGAAACAGGGTATCACAATTGAATAAGGAGCGGCAGGGTGAGGTGTGGGAGTGGAGGAAAAGAAAGGAATATGAGGCTTCTCGCCGTGATGCGCGCGCCAGAGACCACGCCTAGAGCCTCTGAGCAGAAACCAGCACAAGGAAACGCGGGCATCGCAGAGACCCTGAACGGATAGACTAGTCCATAACAGGAAATTTCGGTTTGATATTTTTCCTTCCGGTTAACGCGCGTCTCGGGTAACCTTATATCCGCGCGCTTCTTATATTACTTAGTATGGTTAGACTAATCGCATGCCATACTGGAATCCCAGGCAAAAGACAAATGGATCTTTATGTAGTGTTATGCGATAGGTACTTCGAGGTATTTTAAAGATCAAAGGATCCGGCCGACATCTGGGTCGACGGACAGCAACGCCGTTCACACCTGTTTTCCATACCCGAACACGGTTCTAAACGGTCCAACTCGAATGTACGCTCAAAGATCACAGGCCTCGGCAGGCACGCAGGAGAAGGAAAAGAATGTTGAAGCGCATGTACACAAAACCGAAGGAAGAAGAAAATTTCAACAACAGGAATAAACATCATCACAGCGCATATTCGCTATGCCATCAATTGCAGGGCATTCAACCGAGAGGGACCCCCACCAGCCAGCCTATGGGACATTATCTGGTTGAGTTGCTACGTGATACTGTTGTCGTTGCACTTCCGGAGCCAGACCCCAGAGAACTTCGTCGTTCTCGACGTAAACGAGACTCGCTACCGCTGCCACTTCGGCTTCTCCGAGAATCGTCGAGGGACCCACGACGGCGCCTCTGGATCAAACGGACATTTAGCCAGAAGACTCATGACGGCTATACACAATACCATAATATCTTAGCAAGCGAAAAAGGAGGGGAGAAAAGCATAAGTGTATAGGCAATGACCATAGAGACTCGGGCAAGGAATCTGGTCAAGTACTAACCGAATTCTGTCTCTCGGGTCTCCTCTCCTTTCCCGGGCTGGATTCGTCCTGTAGTTTCAGCGCGTTGAGTCGTTTCTGGCTATCGTGGGTTACCGGGTCGATGTCATCAGCGTGAGGTGTCGTGTCAGTAGCAGGGGCAGAGGCTTTCGCGGGCGAAGGAAGGAGGCCCTGCTTCCTCAGCTTTGCCTGTTCTTCAAGCAGCTCCCATCTGTGCTGCCTTGCCTTCTCACGTTGCTCTGCACTGTTCTGCTGCTCATTGTACTCATGAGAGCAGTCATCGAAGAGCTGAGGGTTTATCTCCATGAACAATTTCATGGCGTTATAGACCATGCTGTGAATAGTCCTAAAAGGGAAGACAAGAGTAAGCAACAAATAATACCCCAAATGACGACAATTATGACGTACCTATTCCAGTGTCCCTTTGAATTCTCATAGAGTGGGGCAAACATGATTGGCAGGATCGTTTCCACATTATCACTGACAAGATTGCAGAAGTACTCATTGTTCCAGAAATACAGGGCACGTTCAGCGACCTTTCAAGATGTCAGCGTATCGCTTCATAGGTTACACGTCCAAATGGAACATACCTGGAAATGCGGGCTAGCTACCGATTTGGCTAGCTGTTGGAAAAGAGGCTCTTGGACCTTGGCGAATTCTGCAGGATCCATGACTTCAAAGATATCTTCGACTTCATTCAAGAACATGACTTCTTTGGTGCTGTTGACCTTGGGCCAGTAGCGAAGCAGTCCCAGGACGACCTAGGTTTAAGATATAAGTATTGTCCATCCACAGTAATACCGCGATGGCTTACCTCTTCTGTCAAAGCTGCATCTTTCTCCAAAAACTGGACAATACAGTACGCAAGTTGGGGGTGATACATGCTAAGGCTCTTCACCTTGTGAAGGGGTATCAAAACTCTTGTGAGAAACAGCTTGTGTTCCTCCTTCAGCGGCAAGGCGAAACCATTAATGATAGATCCCAGAATCTCCAGCAGCTCCGCGATTCCATTGAAACGCTCGGTCTCGTAAACAAACTGGAAGAACACATTGTTGATCGAGCGACGGATAAAGGAGCGTAGATTCAAAAACTTCCCATAGATTCTGTGTAGCGTTGTCTTGAGGAAGTCACGTTCTCTAGGGTCTTCTGAATCGAACAGTTCGAGTAGCTGGCATAGAGTGTTAGTCTTCGGAGCATCGCAGATAGCAAGAGTGAGTAATACCTGAAGAACGAAGTGATGATCAATGTAGGCCTTTGCGATATTTGTGTTGAAATCCTGGCTCTCGATGAATCGAAGGAAAAACTCATAGACCACTTGAATATGAGGCCAGGCCACCTCGAGAACTGGCTCATCTTCCTCTGGATCGAAAGCTTCTCCTTGAGGTGTGACAGGAGGCGGGATAGGCCGGAAAAGATTCTTCGCAAACATATCAACAACACGGGGATACATCGGCTCGGTAATGACCGAGCGGTTGTTGGCGACATAGTCCAGGAGCTCATGGAGAGCCAGCCTCTTTATCTCCTTGGACTTCATGTCTTGAGTTGGGTCGTTGAAGTCAAAGATAATATTACACTGGTCAATCTTCTGCATAAAGAGATCTTGGCGACGGTTGGGCGGCACTTCGTGAAACCCGGGAAGCTTCTCAAGTTCCCTCTGGCGCTGGTCCGAGATGTCAAACCTCGACGAATGCTGGCGCTTTGGCGTTCTGATACCCTCCGAGATGTCCTTGGGCGTTGTTTGTAACCGGTCGAAGGCATGGGACTTCTTAGGCGGCTGAAGGTCTCCAGGCATTGTCTCTGCGGCACCGGGAGGCGGAACATGCTTGAGAAAGAAGAAACGGTCAGCAATCAGATCGTGGACATATCCAGACTGGCGGGGAGACCACGAGGATCGCCACATATCCATATCAGGAAGGGGGCAGATGATCGAATAAACAGACATACCGGTGCACTTGGGCTGATCACCACACTAGGGGCCATCGATTGCCTCGTTGGTGTTGTAGGACCATTGTTTGTATTGGCGGCGGCCGCAGGACTTATGTTCTGGCCCTGGGGTATATAGTGTGACCCGGCAGCGGTTATAGGAGAAGCATTGTGATGACCGGCACCAGCGTGGGGTCCGCCTGTGGTTCCATTATCTGCGGGATGAGCCGACTTGCTTCTCACGTCGTTGAGAGAACTTGTAGATGAGGTGGGTGTACCATGATGCGGGCTTCCCGAAGTCGGAGCCGGGTGAGACGCGCTGGCGTTGGAGGCTTGGTTCTGAGACGAAGAGTCTTTCTTTTTGGAGGACTTGTTTGAATCTTTCGCCCTCGATAACTGTTCGTGCTGAGAAGGTTAGCAACAATTGGCACGTCATCCCCTCCCTGCGGGATGTTTCCCAGATAGAGCGCGATTGAACAGCGGGACGTAAAAGGGGGCACCTCCGGAGATGACTTACCACTCTCTGCCTGAATCCCTTCATCTTGACCAGTATACTTGCCGGCACATGTACTGTGATAATGTCGCTGACACCGCTGCAGCGGGGTAACGCACACTAACGGGATGTATTGTGTCGGAGGACGGCCAGGAGTTTAGGACACCAGTGGTATCTGTTTATACCCGACCTAGGCACAGTGGAGCGTTAGCTTTTAGACGGGACGGGGTTGAGTCAACGACGCGATAAGTGAATAGCTGCGGCCTGGACTAAAGCTCGACAAGAGATCGGGATGGAAAGATACACGTAGGCCATGGGGGATTCGTCGAGTCGAAGTAGCTGCATGCCAGGTACGCTCCAGGGCACACAGCACACGAGTTGCCTCAATGTGAAAGACAGGCGCAAGAGGTGATGGGCGGGGTGGATCAATGCGGCCAGACGTACCTTGCACTTCCCCGTAGACGTGGGATTGGGGTATGGGGTAGAGTCGGACTGGATGCTGTATAGGAACGCTCGTAGTAGACTTGCTTAGGATCGGTCTCCGTGTCGCTAAGCGACAGGCAGGCTGGGAGCGGGGACAACCCAGTGGAATTTAGGAAATGAAACTGGCGCAACGAGACGCCCTAAACGCGGAACCAACAGACGCCAGAACCAAGAACTAATATGTGTCGTGTTGAACAGAATATCAAGACTGAAAAAGGAGATCGGGGGGAGTTTGATGAGGAGGGGTGTGTCCTGGTCGAGTCTGTTGTGAGGCAACGCGGAGGGTCTGTCGACAATGTCCAACCAGGACACTGCAGCTGCAACGCACAGAGGACACACGTAGAGGAATAATTGTGCCAAGATATCTTACTGCTTTATCTTCTAGCTTGCTGGTATGTTAATATTATTATTTCTGAGTCTACGGTCCTCCGCATCTCAACCTTCCAACGTTTTCCCTGTCTCCTTTTCCAAGGTTGTGGCGCATGCGATAGCCTCAGGCACGGACAACTAGTTAGTAAGCCAGCTCGTGGCGGTCTCGAGTGCAAATCAGTAGTGCACTGCCCACAAGAATTCATGACGGTTAATTTCGTCTTCCGGGTATATCAAGTACGTAACAATATTAATTTATTCGAGCTCCACAGCCCCACGGACTCCTAAAGTATTGTGATGGTATCTCACGTGACCATCCTAATTCCGAAGACACCGCCACGCAGGATATTGCAGGTGTATGCATTTACGAAAAGCCTTTGCAATACATGAATCTTTTGGGGCTCTGTATATGTCTAAAATAATCTCTTCCTTGTTGTCTCTGTATCTCTACCGGTTGGTCTGTTGATCTTTTTGACGGTTTTCATGGGGATAGGTAACGAACATTACCATAACTGTGTTTAAATATCTCTGTCGTACCTTTCCAGTTTAGATACCTACGCTTGCGACCTGTCTCCTCCCCTGCACACATATGGGTATCAGCATATTCTCTTAACACATCCCTTCAATAATCATTCTATCTCGATACCTAGGATCTGCTGTTTTCCCCATTCACCGACCACAACCATGGCGGACGGGCAGGGAAGGGAGAGAACAGCGCCCTGGTACTCCATCCCTCCGCGAAGAATTGCGAGTGTTGAGCATCCAGGCATCGTAAAAGATGTGGATAAAGCCATGGAGACACTCAATGGCAACTCTGGAATTTCGAAGGTAAGTCTTTGCCCATATAGAGATATTCTGACAAAGTCACCTGACAGTATGCGCTCCAGATCCTCAAACCACCAAAGGCGGATACGCCAGCAAACCTCAACCTCCGTCCGGAGGACCCTATGGCGAGGCCTATTCAATCAACTAGTCTCCCATCGAACAATATCGTTCTCAAAGTCACAGTCCCAAAATGGACCGGGAGAAAGCGGAAACGGGGGACTGACGAGCCATTCACCGCGGATCCAGCCGCTGAAAATGAGCGACGAACGGCGAAAGATCGACTTCGGAGCCTGCGCGACAACGAAGGCAAGTATCATGTCGAAGCTGTCGGCATGGTTGACAGAACTCATGTCTTCCGGGGTAAGTATGCGATCACATGCATTCATCCCTAGTCTCTGACTCTGTCTAGGTATGCCTGACTATGTGTTCTCAACAACTGGCAGCGCTTTCACGCAGAAATTTAGAGAGCATATCCTTCCTTTTGACTGTAAGGCCATTTTAATGATTTACATAGTATCCATATCTGTACTCACATCAGACAGACGACAAGATGAAACAGTTCGACCTCGATATGAGCAGAGGAACAGGATCTAATCTGGATCTTATTCCACCGCCTTCATTCAGCCATGGGGATGTTCCCTTTAACTACATGTACGTATCAAGAGGTACTATACAAAAATATTGCTTACTAACTGAATTAGGTATCGACAAAATCCCACGGTCAAGCAATCTGTCGACACGTCTGGCAAGGTTAGAACTATCAACACGCAGCAAGCGCCAAAGGTGCTTACACATCTTGTCTCGTATAATATCGAGGAGGTCCCATCAGGTCCGCGGGAGAGTTGTCCGCCCATTGAGACTCTGGAAAAGAACCTACAAGATACAATTGCAATTGTCAAAAAATTGTTCGAACAGCGGCCGCTTTGGACACGCCGTGCACTACGCAACTCTCTTATGACCCATGATGAGCGTTACTACCTCCGTCATGCCGTGCCCTACGTAGGGTACATCTTCCGCTCCGGACCATGGCGGGACGCCATAGTCAAGTTTGGGCACGACCCTCGTAGCTCGCCAGAATATCGGAAGTATCAAACTATCATGTTTCGTCTCCTTGCTCGTGAGGCAGAAGTCGCACGCGACGGTGCTGGAGGACGACGACATACGCTACCTCGGCCTCCAGAGGCAGGTCCTGAGACTCCCGGCACAAGCACGTCACACCTTTTCACCGGCCAACCGCCCTTACCTCTTGATGGCAAGCTCTGGATGATCTGCGACATCACCGATCCTCTCCTGTGTAGCTTGCTCTTTCCATCGGGTCCTCCGCCCGGCTTTCTCCGCCCGACATGCGACATACTGGTCGATGGATGGTACAGCAATGGCACACTCGCCAAAGTAAAGACCATCATGCGGGCCAAGGTGCAAACAATGATGACGGAGAATCGAGCCACAGACGACGCAGAGTTTGACCGCATCGTCGCGTTCCCAGATCACGCAACCACGGAGGAGGATCTGGCCAAGTTCACGCTCGACCCGGCGACCGCATCCTCAAGGGATATGCAACTGGCAGCCGAAGTTCGCGGCCACATTAGGGGCTCTCCTGCCTGGAGGGGAGCCATCTCCACTAGAACTCGTCATGTCCGGCCCAAAGAGCCGGGGACAGCAGAAACAACCGAAACTCCAGAAGACACGCTGTCCATCATCGCGGCAGATGGAAAGAAAATAAAACTAGAAGACGAAGATATCATCGTCAATGAGCAATTTTCCGAAGTCAGCGAAGGAGAGGAAGAGGCTCGCGAGCGCGAAGAGATGATGGAAGAGGCCGCCTCAGCCGCAGCAGCAGCCATAGCAACCGCTCATGAAGACAATGATGAAGACGCAGGTGAAGAGATGGAAGAACCTGAGGATGACGATGACGATGACGACGATGATGAGGATGAGAACGAGGATAACGTTGATGAAGAGGAATATTAGTCACCAGGATCTAGTCACTCTCTTCAATTGACTAGTTAATCATGAACCTATCTCGTCCTTAACATCAAATACTATCTCTAGTATACTCCTATCTCTATCTGGAACCAAATAAACAATAAACAATCACAACCAAACTAAAATTCATAAATAAAACAATATCCATTTCATCCCCTTCACACCTCATAGTAACTAAATATTAATCTCACCAGCACCATATTGACTGAACCAAACGCATTCTTCATTCTCATCCAAGACGGATCTTCCAGAAGTGATTCGAAACGCGACATACTTTCTTTTCTCTTTCTTGTCCAACTCCGCAGAAGTTGAAAAAGTTATCTAGACTAACTTAATCCTTCATCACGTCTGAGTGTCTATCCTCCTTGCACTGCGCCGTAATGTGCTGTATCGTTTTCTAGAATCCCTAATGATTTGAGTCATCCCATTACTACCGCTAGGTGTAGTGTAGTTAACGGAGTAGTTCACCGTACTTGCTACTACTACTTCTTCAGCACTCCGGCTCTCGGATGGAATAGATCCGAATGAAAGATAGTCTAGTTAGATCTAGACCTGAACTCTAACTAGACCAGGACCAAAATTCAGAAAGACCTAGGTTTTTTCAAATCTCAAATCCCAAAGTTCAATAGTGTGGAGTCCACCTTACTAGTTAACTGAACACTTGGACTTGATTTTTTTTGTTTTTTCCCCACTGGTTCCCCGATCTATCGGATACTAGTTTCATCCCTTGCGCATAGGCCTCTACGCGTGAAGGAACGCTGCAGGGACTCGACTTCCATCGATAGGATTGGATTTTGAGTTTCATGTAATCCCATTAGCATCATACTGCGTTACCATCATTAAGTACATGACTCGTTTCGATAAATCATAGCCATCATCCAGCCATAGAGTATTCGTATGTGACATCAGGGCGTTCCAACATGTACCGTAAAACTTGAACTCAAGTAAAACTCAGGAGATTTCAAAATGGACACGAATTAAGACCCAGGAATAGACAAACACGCTTAGATGCAACTGAACAAGAACAAGAACAGACTCAAAACACCAGAAGTAATAGAGTTCCCGAAACGCCGATCCGAAAACCCCTTGATAAAACAGATCGTCCACAGCACTAGATAGATCCGTCCAGAAAAGCAGGAGAAGCTCTAGTCAACCGATCCGTTCCCGAAGATCGACAACCAAGAGACAGGAAAGGAAGCAAGCTAGAAAGATGTGGAAAAAGCGGTGGGAAGATGATGGAAGGGGAGGAGAAAGAGAGAGAGAGAGAGCTATTTTCCTTTCCAGGCCACATGCGGACATGCGCGCTGCTCCACCGGAGATGGAACACCCAGTCAACGCTAGTATGTGGAACTGAACACGGCGGACATGCACACTACTCCCGAGAGAGCAGTCAGTCAACGCGAATGTTCAGGTTGAATTGTCAGAATTAGCAGAATTAGGATTCGTGAGAGTTGAGGTGCTTGGGGAGAAAAAGCTTGCTTCCTTTTCTATCACATTCGAAATGGGGTATTGTAGAAACGAAAATCCGAAAGAAACGCCAGATGAGTCCTGCCATACATTTGAGCCAACACCTTTACATTCGAAGAACGCCACCAGCCAAGCACTTGAACCTGTAAACGCCCCGTTAGAGTGACCGAGATTGAAGGAGTCTACGAAGAGAAGATATTGGTAAGCTCGGTGCCATCGGTAGAAACAGTAGCTGCGGCCTCCTCGGCGGCGCTACCGCTCTCCCAGATCTCAATCTCAGCCTCAGTCGGGGCAGTGGTTTCAATCTTCGCGTCAGGAGCCTCATCCTTAACCGGAGCGGTGGCTGCGAGCAAGGAGGAAATAGTAGCAACGTTGACCTGCTCTGGTTTCGTAGAAGGACGCGTGGTTGGTGCCAAGGATGGAATGCAAGACACCTTCTCCAAGGGAGTCGGGGCTTCTTCATCGTAAATGATAACACAGGAAAGAGAGTGGCAGTCATCTCCGTAGTATTCGGCAGCGTCTAGCTCTCCAAGTGGAGAGCGAGGCTCACTGATCTTCATGTTCTTGCGGGAGGTAGCAGCAGAGACGTTAGCAGAACCGGGCAACTGAATACCCAATTCGTGAGGAGGAATATTCTCCTTGCCGCGACCATCAGCCTTGGTCTTGCCCTCGTCGTCGCTGATATCGAGGACGCAGGTCGAGTGCTGCACCAGGTTGGTCATCTCATCCTCCTCCGAGTCCACGTGGATGTTAAAGAACCAAGAGCTAGGCTTCGAGCGGGAAGAGGTCTTCGACTTTCCGGTCGTGAGAGCAGTGGTGATAGAGAAAGGAGCACGAGAAACCGCAGGACGCTTAGCAAAAGCAGGCTCGATGCGGCTGGCTGTGTTAACGGAACGACGACTAAAGACCTTGCGAGACTTCAACTGGGGGGAACGTCCAGCAGGCTTGATAGGAACCGACGCGGGGGTTGAAGCACGGCTAGTACGAGTGTTCAATGGAGTGGCATTGACAGCCACGTTGGACTCAACAGTAGTCAAGACGAAGCGAGAAGTCTTGACCAGCTTCAGGGCCTCCTTGGACATGTCATCCTTCGAACAACGTTTGCGCTTGAGGGACAGGCCGAAGGTCGCGGGATCGACATTCTCCGAATCCGAGTCGGACGCGGCAGGACGCTTCAAAGACGTGGGAGACGTGGCTTTGTGGAAGTCAGAACGTGCCATTGGAAATAAAAACGCGTGATATAGAAGATCAGGACATACCATTCTGATGGTTGGTGAGGTTCATCTTGGTCTTCAGCAGAGACCGGATACGCGGGGCATCCACGTTGGCGAACGGCTGACGAACAGCGGGGCTCATGGTTAAAGTAGTAGCCATTGTCGAAAGCAGACGATGAGCTAATACTTCTCGCGATGGTATTAATAGGATATTGGACGCGCAACGTATTAATAGGCCGTCGAGCGCGGAGAGCTGGTGGTTTCAGGTGTGATGATCGTGGTTGTTTTGTGCCGCGAAAGCGCGCTTAGCGTGGTTTGGACTAGTAGGAGAGCAGCCAGGAAGATCGAAGGTCGCGGTGTTATAAGATCAAGAGGGAAAGAAAGAGAGGAAAGATCTCCGGGATCTGTGTGAACGCTTTAAATACTCCTGCTGGAGATGTGTCGGGAAGATTCGGCAAGAAGAATTGAAGCTCTGAACACAGCGGACAAGCCCGTCGAAGAAACGTGTAGATGGACCGGAGGTGGAGGGCTGCAGCCGTCGAACAGAGTGATCAGGAAGCTTATCGCATTCGAATTAATCTAGAGATGATAATAAGAGAGATGTAAAAGAGAGGCAGACAGAGGACCTTCGGCCGAAACCACTTCTACGCAGCCTGAGGAGACAACTGTAGGAGGAAGAAAGAGAAGATGGGGACGGTGGGCATCGGGGGTATGTATATCGACTTACTGGCACGGTCCGGATGAATAGTTTATAGTAGACTCTGCAGCGGTCAGCTCAGCTAGCTATCTCAACGCCTCTGATCCGTCACAGTGCTCTGGGAGGCGGAGAATGAGCAGCAGGAATTCTGGGAACTAGCTCCTGCAACCAATCTACCTATTCGGGAACATTGAAGATCATGGAATACCTTACGGGCGCGTCGTGTTTGGTTCCAGCTTCCGCGCAGGCTATGCAGAAGCTTTTCGGGGTGGACGACGCAAGGCGCGCTGTCACCATCGGGGTCGATGATGCTTTGTGAATGGTTGATTTGCTCTCTGTCCAATTCCTAAGCTGCCTTGATCGTCCTGTCAGTGCAACAGCCCTGCAGGATTCGGTCCTGTACGTGGCGAAACCGCGCGTCGTGACGGAAATACCGACGCCATACACACGCGTAACGCTCGTCCCCTCGACGCGCATAAGTAACCCGTCCGCCCGCAGCCCACCTCGAGGTACCTGGACCAGCGCGCGAGTCCACGCTCGTCCCGTACCGAGACTGCCCGCGTTGTATCCACCGTTTCCTGACCATGACCAGCCATGACCACGTATCGATACCGCTGGACGCTCGGTCCATGAACCCTTGCGATCGTATCTATGCCCCAAGCTTCAATGCGACTGGATGTTTGCCAGGAGGATTCGTTTCACTCCTAGTTGATCCCCTCTCGACTGCGGAGGGCAGCGCTACGCTCGAGCCTGTGCTGAATTGGTCTCTCCTTCAGGTCTGCGAGGAGCCAGTTCATTAGGGTGGGTGGCATGCCATGCTTTCTTAGTTCCGTTTCATCCCCATGGTATATCAGGAATAGAACTGGTAGTATAGAGGACGTGCCCGCTCTAAGAGGGGCACCTTGCTACTACTGCGCTCACCTGACTATGGCTTTTTTCTATGGGCATAGGAGCTAATTTATAGAGTTGGAGTATCTCCTTCTTCCCTCAGTGCTATGCCGTCACACGACGCGTTGTCGTCAACTCTAGATTTCGCGTGGATAATTTCAGGCTATATCTATCACCCCAAACATCCACCACTGATTTTCCTCTTTTCCCCAAACCTAGCCTCTCATCCCCCGTATCCACCTAAATACCTATAACCGGTTTACCGCGACGTGTCACGGACCAACAGATCAGTGGCTGTACAACAGTAGAGTTACGCGATTTATTATATCACCTCACATAACCCCGGTTTGGCAATACGATCGAGGCGGCGAATGCGGCAGAACTAACTCGACAGGTGAAGATAACAAATAGTCACAAACAAAGCTGTACTCACCTTGATGAAGGATCAATTGTTTATATTTGCAACATGCACGGTGCCTGGCTTCCTTTTCATTCTCTGCTCTTTAGTTTAGTGCAATCCGCAGAGTTAGAGTATCTCCTTCTTCCCTTAGCTGTGCCCGGTGGTGAGATAAAAAAAATTGGCTCAAAATTAGTACTGATGCAGAAAAAAATACAAAAACCCAAAAGGGTAGTCTAGTGAGTCATTTATATTAATAACTAATCAATTCATAATTTTATTAAAATTCTCACTTAATTACCATTATAGATTAGTCGAATTTAAAATAACCAAAGGTTTTTTCTCACAGATTTTGGGGTTAAAATGTCATGTAATTTTGACCTTTACATTTCAAAATCCCACCCTAGTGCCCGGGGCCCCGGCCTGACGGCGCCCTAACAGGTTAGTTAGGGTCTGTGCGGTAGGGACGACATTTAAAATTTCAAAATTTCAAAATTCATGAAATTTTGACCTGCACTAATAAATCAGTATGGTGGAGCCAGCGGTTCTCGGGCCGGAAATCGGGATAAAAGGAAATTTTGTTTGAGTCATCAACCACCCCTCCTTTTGTTAACCTCTCCTCTCCACCACCTGCAAAAGATCACATCTCATTTTGACAACTCATCTTGACAATATGGCAAAGGGAAAAGTTTGCTTAGTAAGTGACCGTCCAGCGACAAACCCGCAGGATGTCTCTCTAACAGTGTCTAGGCTTACAGCGGTCAGATTTGCGTCTGAAAGTCCGTTGGAGAGTCAATTGCTGATTTTAGTATACAGGCGGTCTGGATACGAGTTGTATCCTGAGATGGCTGCTTGGTGAGACCCTCACGGCTCTAGAATATTTGCAATGTAACATTAAGGACTGATGATTGTACTATAGACGAGGGATATGAGGTCGTTTGCTTCCTTGCGAACGTTGGACAAGAAGAGGATTGGGCTCTGGTGGAGAAGAAGGCCCTCACGATTGGCGCAACAAAGATGGTGATTGAGGATTTACAGAAGGAGTTTGTGGAAGAGTTGTGCTTCAGGGCTGTGCAGTGCAATGCTCAGGTGTGTGCACTCATACTCAGCCTGCATCTCGGACACGGAGACTGATTTGGACTTACAGTACGAAGGACGTTACCTCCTTGGCACATCGCTTGCACGTCCGGTGATTGCGCGAGCTCTCATGCGAGTGGCACAGCGTGAAGGCTGCGACAGCGTGAGCCATGGTGCAACCGCCAAGGTAATTCATCAATCATTGTATCTTTTTCTTCTTATTTCTAACCTTCCAAGGGAAACGACCAACTTCGCTTCGAGTTCGCCTTCTACGCGATCCAGCCCTCCATCAAGATCATCGCTCCATGGAGAGACCCTAAATTCTTCAACAGATTCCAGGGCCGGAACGATCTGCTAGACTATGCTGCAGCAACAAACCTACCTGTCACATCCACTAAAGCGAAGCCGTGGTCCATGGATGCCAATCTTGCCCATTGCAGTTATGAAGCCGGCATTTTGGAAGACCCGAATCAGGAGCCTCCAAAGGACATGTGGACCATGACCGACGACCCTCTCAACGCTCCCAACGAGCCTACCGAGATCACAATCACCTTCGAAAAGGGCATTCCGACCAAGCTCGTCACGCCACAGAAGACGTTCACGGATTCTGTCGAGCTTTTCAAGGAGCTCAACCGTATTGGAAAAGTCCATGGTATCGGCAGAATTGACATTGTTGAGAATCGGTTCATCGGTCTGAAGTCTCGTGGGTGCTACGATTCCCCAGCTATGACCATCCTTCGTCTCGCCCACCTTGACCTCGAGGGGTTGGTTCTCGATGGACAAGTTAGGTCTCTTCGGGACCAGTTCGTTACGCACAACTGGAGTAATTATCTTTACAATGGCATGTACTTCAGCCCTGAACGTGCTTTTGTGGAAAATTCTTTGATCTTTAGCCAAGAGACCGTGAACGGCGAGGTCCGGTTGAGTTGCTACAAGGGAGGTGCATACGTCCTCGGTCGTTCAAGCAGCACCTCCAAGCTGTATTCTCAGGAAGAGGCGTCCATGGACTCGTTGGACAACTTCAGCCCCGAGGACACTACAGGATTTATTAAAATCCAGTCCATCAGGCTGAAGAAGTACCCAGAGGAATGGCAGTGAAGTGCTTCCAGCCAAAGGTTCTTATGTTTATGTTCTTATGTTTATGATGTAAGACGGGTTAGAAGACTAGCATATTGCAGCCGAATAATCTCGGGATCAAAAGAGTTCCATCTGCAGGTCACTTCGATGCCTCCATAGTGCTTGACTTCAGATATACTACTTGCAAAGCGTAGTGATTGGAACTGTCCTCAGATCACATCATACGTCCTGAACCCTGCCATCATATCTGAGCTGATCCTATCTCCACGGTTCTAAATCTACACTGACTTTTTCTCCCTCAGCCTAGCTGTTTTCTGCTGTATATCGCCCCAACACGTCGAGGATAGCCGAACCGCTTCCCAAACTGCGTAGACATGTCCGCTACCGTAGTCTCTCCTTCCATCCGTTTCTCCTCAAATAGCTTTAGCTAGCCTCCGAATAGATTTCAAGCTTCAAGAGCCTGAGCTTCAGATCCAGCCCCCAACAATGCAATAACCACCGTGGATTTGGATTTCCTCCTCATCCCAGTGGGGAGGAATGTGCGGACCACGAGTCTGATGGGGCGTGGCTTAACATAAGTCCCCGAGGAATGTATCAGAAGATAAGATGCCTAGGCAATCCTCGGATCGCGTGGCATCATCTCGTGGGCCGATGATAACGGTATCTAGGGATGGAAGAGAACGTTCCTCTTCGGCCCACAATCGCCCCCCCCCCC
>JAPVCG010000034.1:549424-567400 GCA_029606305.1 Paecilomyces fulvus
GAGCAGGGATGATAACGCATATTCCTCGTGCTCCTCGCTTCGGATTGCTGAGGCCTGGGTAGCAAGGTATCTATCTATCTATTATCTACTCAGGGGTGAATATGTCTTAATATACTTTACATCATGATCGTTACTTCATTCTATTTGAATACCTCCCTTAGATCTCATCTTGCCACGGGATGCTATCCATGGCGCCCCGTCTCTCAACACACCGTGCAGATGCCCGCGCGGCCGTTCTCATGGCCTCGTCCATTGCGATGTGATATCGCTCCTTCTTGTCTTCAGACGTCAGATCTTGGCCAGCCTTGCCCTGCGTGCGCCGTTGCTCTCGCCAGCGTGCAACCTGCACTGCATACGCGCCAACGAAAGTGTCTCCAGCTGCGGTAGTATCCACGACCTTTTCCACCTTTGCTGCGGGGACCTGGTTGACGAATCTCGTCGTTCCGTTAGCCTGCCCAGGATCGGTGGCACTGTACCAGACACCCTTTGAACCGAGCGTGACCAGCACATAACTGACGCCCAGCTTGTGGAAGTATCGAGCCACCTTCTCCCTACCACTCTCGCCCTCCGCATCCGGCGCAACCTTGAGCAGCTGCTCATTCTTGGGAGTCATCAGCTCTGCCTCCGTCTCGTTCATGATCAGATGGTCCACAGCCGCGTAGACATCTTCCGGAAGACCCTCTGGAGGTGCAGGCGCAGGATTTAGTATGACATCAGGCCCGGACTCAATGCCCTTCTTCCCTTGACTCCTGGCATTCTTCTTCCATGCCGCGATATCCCGCAAGATGGCAATCGTTGTCTCGACGGGAATCTCACCCTGCATCACGATCACATCCGGAATTGGTGCTGCCAGAGCAGTCCCTGTGACCTCTGGAATCGGCTGCATCCCCGAATAATTCGCTCCGGGCGAGAAGAGGATCCGATTCTCTCCACCAGCAGAAGAATCTACCACAATGACCGCAACTCCCGTGTATGCATCGTGAATCGTTCGAACTCGGGACGTGTCCAGACCCGATTTCTCCAGTGTTGGCCGTAGCAAAGCCTGAAAGTGTCCATCGAGTCCTCCCACAGCACCCACCATTTCCACCTTGACTTCATCTTTTGCGGACGAGGATGTTGTCGACGAGGGGTGTGGTCGTGAGAGTCGTCCACAAGCAACCGCTTGATTTGCACCTTTGCCTCCTGCGCTGGTCGTGAACGATGTCGCGGTGATGGTCTCGCCTGGTTCGGGGAAGCGCGGGGTCACCGAGACCATGTCAGCGTTGAGAGATCCGATGACGCGGATGAGAGGCGCCATCTTTGTGTGAATGTGAATGGAAATATCAATTGACGTAGATGTATTCGAGTAGCCTCAAATGCGGAGATGTTGAGGCCTTGTTATCGCGTGCAACGCAAGTAGTCACGAGTGTCTTTCCTTTATCCTGTTGACGAAGACGACACCAACTAGATCGCGAAACAGTCAAGATCGATCCAATTGACGAAGCCCAAGTCCAAGAAGCTGCAATAATCAGTTCTAGCAGCCAAACTTCTTGGTGATAACCAGCCGGCCGTTGCGTGACCCCGCACCTGCTAAACTCACGTTTCCTACGGTTCAGAAATAAGCGTACTGTACGGAATACTTACAAAACACTCCAAACCAAAAATTACCACGCGTCGAAAGAACTCGCGAATCTTAATTTTCGCGCATCCTGTCACATGCATACTTTACTCTTGCATTGTTCTTCGTCTCAGCTTGTCTCGGATGATCCGAATCCACATTTCAATAGTAGTAAGTCTATAGCTTGAAAGTGATTGGAGTGATGGATGTGGATGTGCTAGGTGCTATCTAGCGGGATAGATTTCCACTGCAACGGCATGGGTTTCAGGTTCTGCAGTTAAACTAAACTAGATGTGCTTGATGTTTGAGTGTGGTACAATATCTTTATAGGCTGAGGGGTCGAGATCAGAGGACGTTTGAGGAGCTTGAGGTGCAGATAGAGCTCAACACATAGTAGCATAGAAATTTTGGTTGGAACTACAATTGCTGATATATAACATGTTACCCAACAGTAGGCATAGATGATATGATTGTAATGACCATCTATAGTGGATGCTTTTGGAATTCTATAACCGTCGTCGGATACATGTGGCTTCATGAAGCGAAGCATGGGCCGATCGAATAAAATGATGATGAGCAAAGTCCTGCACATTGCATTATAGATTGATCTGATGGAACACCTAGACGCCAACCACATAGTGCGCGAATGTCGGTGTATGTGGCCACCATTGCAAAAACCCTGTTTCCACTGCCAGAAACCCCAATTAATAAACCCGAGAACAATCGCAAGACAAATCTTTCCATACACCGCAACAATGATGTCGTCATCAGAAATCGGAGAGAGCACAATACAAAAAAAGATTAAAAAGCGGATATCGTTATCTTAGACTCCATTGCGATAGATCTGTGACCCTCCGGATCGGATCTGTATCGTGTCTCTCCGTTGAAGGACCACCAAGGCTCGGTTGAGGGCTTGTTCGCTGTATCCTCGGCCATCCACAAACTCACGGCGCAGCGTAGCCAGACTCGTGCTCCAGCCGATAGGCAGGCGACGCTTCAGCTCATCCTCTACCTTGCCTACTTCTTCCATGAGTTCCTTGCTGCCCTGACCTTCACCTTGCGTGACTGCGTCCATCGTGGAAGCCAGGAAGAGACGGATGGCCTCGTCAACGTGTGCCTCAGTGGCCACGGGCGACAGCGTGAGCTTGGCCAGCGACTCTGTAATACGGATGATAGCTTCTAGTTGACGGACGGTAATTGGGATCGAAGAACGTGCGTTAGCATCCAGTTCGGCTCGGTGAACTTGTTTTCTGATGGAAACAAAGTGGGAGGAAAGCTGCTCAGCAGCTTCAGGAGACAGGCGTGGCGCGCATCGACTATGGCGGGGGTCAGCTTGATTCCCATTAGGACAGAACGGAAAGCGAATGATAACCTACCTCTTGCAGTAGCTGATATAACGTCTCATCTTTTCCACGGGAATCTCCGCCTCCACCTGCTCCTCCACGCCTCTTCCTCCCATGTGGATACCCATAACGTGTCGCGCAATCCGCTCGTCACGACTCCTCTCATGGTCGTCACGGACAATGAAAATCATATCGAAACGGGACAGGATAGTGGTCTGAAAGTCGATGTTCTCGCCAGGAGTCTTCAGATCATCGTATCGACCAAAGATCGGGTTTGCCGCTGCCAACACGGACGTTCTGGCATTGAGAATCGTCGTGATGCCTGCCTTGGCAATGGAGATTGTTTGCTGCTCCATGGCTTCGTGGATTGCCACTCGATCCTCGTCTCTCATCTTGTCGAACTCGTCAATGCAGACAACACCGCCATCTGCAAGGACCATTGCACCACCTTCCAAATAGAACTCTCGAGTAGTACTGTCTCGTTGCACGGAGGCTGTCAGACCGGCTGCCGAGGATCCCTTACCGGACGTGTAGATGGCGATAGGGGACGCTTTCTCGACGAACTTCAGCAGCTGGGACTTGGCAGTACCAGGGTCTCCCAGTAGCAGAACGTTGATGTCTCCACGAAGCTTCATACCATCGGGCAGAATTTTCTTCGATCCGCCCATGAGCAGACAGGCGATAGCCTTTTTGATGTCTAGATTTCCGTAAATGGAGGGAGCGATACTCTTGGCGAAAGCTTCGTAGAGGTCCGGCCGCCGGCTCATCTCCAAGAATTCCTGTTCCTCCTCTTCCGTGAAAACGGCATTGCCCTTGGCTGTGTGGTCGACATCACTGCTGATGCCCACGGCGCGCAGATAAGGATTTCGAATGGCGACAGCGGCATTAGACCTGCTGCCCTTGGACTGGTAGATCGAGAAGACACCCATCACGGTGCATCGGGATCCGGGGACAACCCGGTTGGCAAGATAACGGTCTGCAGAGACTAGAATGTGACGCGGCAACTCACCGACGGGCACCTGGTCCGGCGCTTCCTGGAGCTTGAGCACCTGCTGGTCGACAAACTGAGACTTTTCGTGCACCACAACGTAGGGATCTAGTGGACACTTTACGCCGGGTTCATCACCGGGCTGTTTGGGTCGACTGCACTGTCTGGGGAGCGTAAGACCAGAGAAACCACCATCAACAGAAATGTTCTCCGTGTGCTCGCAGTGTTTACATTGGATGTGGACGAGTGTGGCTTTGGAGGATATCGTGGATGCGCCAATGACTATTCCAGGAATACGGACGAGATGCGAAATATTTGTTGCGTTTAGGTCACGGATCGAGATGTGTGTCACGCTCGAATGGATGAGCAGCTGATGGGGCGGCACTTCAACATCTCGTTCTGAAGGATAGACGATTCGTTGAGTGCATTGTTGAAGCGCAGCTTCGAACTAGGGAGAGGAGCTGGGTTAGTAAAGCGACTGAGAATGAAGACAGGTGAAAGTGCTACTGACCAGAGGAATAATGTCTGCCGGTTCCGTCGTGAGCTTGTGCGCCAGCTCCTCATTGTAAGAAATCAAGTGTGCGATGTCGATATCACAGTAGTACTGCTTCACCAGGACATTCTGTCGCAGCTGATCTCTGGTTGAAGCGTGAGTATGAAGATATGCAACTCGAGCCTGCAGTCCTCTTACCTGTAGATGAAGGCATTGTCCAACTGAAAGGCAAGGATGAATTCGCGGAGGCGGGCCTGGATTTGTGTGCGCGATTCATCTGTACCATCCTGGCTGGGGGCCAGGACGCTCAATGTGTATGGTGTACGTCTGTCCATCGTAGCCGCAGATCTGGTGTTTGCGATGATCTGTCGTTGAGATTGTTGCGGAGTGGCATAAAAAGTTTCGATATATCTTTTGCTTTGCTTCTCCGCGGTTGCAGACGCGAGGAAAACACGTCGCGTTGTTCGACGCGTTAAGTGGTTTCTGGACCCGTGGGACTGGGCGACCTCACTAGCACTAAGGTCAGTTCAATGCCTTTAACTGCTGGCCTCTAGCGAAAAGAGCTATGCTAGTCAAGACGGTCTCCCCTGGCCTAAAACGACCAGTATGGCTTTCCGGAACATTACTTCTTCCGAGATCCGCGGCACGGACAGGGGCTCGCACGGCGCTTTACCGGATTAGGATGTCCTGCGAGCTGGTTGACGTTGTGGATAGTAGTTTCAGCGCTCTCTTTCAGCGATAGCCAACGTCGACATAGGTCAATTATCAATTGAACAGCCTTGGCCTCTTAAAAGTACGACCATCACTTGCCATGTCTGGATAGTATATTGCTGAATCTACGGTGGATTCTCTCCGTGGACTTCAGCCGCGGGTGCGAACGAGATGTCCTCAGCCAGTCCCCGGAAGTCGATCGACAGCCTGGCCTCTGCGACCTCGACGCCCTCTTTATCGCAGCTCTCATTCGCACCGCATGAGTCGCCTAGAGTGCCTCCTTCTCAGAGATACTCCCAAAGGAGAGGGTCGACGGCCAGTTCCATTGTCAGCATCGGCGGCATACTAGATTCGTCCCAGCATCACACGTCGATAGCGGAGTCCGGGCAGAATGGTGCGTCTAGGCAGATTCCTTGCATTGAGACGAGCAATTAAATTGACATAACCCTAGCGATCTCGACTCTCCTTCAACCTCCCATTGTTCGCACTGGCCTTGTCCCGCACACGGCCGTGTCCTCTACGGGCTATCGGCCACCGTCGACTCGTGATATACCACCAGTGACGCTAGCAAATATCCCTCATGTCGAATCCAAAGTATTTCAACCGTACTTATCCCAGGTAGGGTCGTTGTACGATGCCTTTCAACGGGCCAAAGAAGGCGGCGATGACGACTCCCAGCTGGTCCGGGGGCCCAAAGCTGGGCCGCGAAATGACGAACTGGAACCCCCGAGTCGAAGAGATATGGAGCGACGATACTCTGTTATGTCTGGAAGCTCTCGCGCGTCCTCTCCGTTCGATTATCGCGGAAGGAAACCCTCGTTTAGTGCACGTTCTCGAGGCCAGGGTGTCACTCCGTTGTCGACGATTCCTACCGTGTATTTCGAAGAGGACTTTCATCTGGAGAATCCGCGCACCTTCGATGTTGTGTCTGAGAGGTCTGAAGTGATCCAAGGCGCACCAAAGCCCTCAGGCAAAGACGACAAGGCGACGAACGGGACATCCGTCGAACCAGTCTATACCGGCAGAAAGGCGCTGGCGACGAACGCGATTCTACAGGAGAAGCTTTCATGGTATATGGATACTGTCGAGATACACCTCATTTCGTCTATCTCCACCGCTTCAAAGTCTTTCTTTACCGCTCTTGGCTCTTTGCGTGAGCTTCACTCCGAGGCCGCTGATTCGGTGAAAAGGATACAGACTCTTCGGAAAGATCTGAACAAGATCGATAAGGAAATGGCTCTGGGGGGTCTCAAAGTGGTGAACTTGCGTCGTCGCAGGGAAAATGTCAGAAGGCTGGCTGATGCTGTTGCTCAATTACGAGAAGTCGTTGAGTCTGTGTCTAGGTGTGAAGAAATGGTGGAAAGAGGGGATATCGAAGAAGCTACGGATGGCCTTGATGAGGTCGAAAAATTAATGGCTGGAGAACAACCCACAAGACTTCTCGGTGAGGGTGAGGACATTCATGACCGCCCGAGCAGGACAATCGATTTACGGGGCATTAAGGCTTTGGAGGGAGCATTAGAAGATCTCGCACAGCTTCGTTATCGAATCGGTATGGGCTATGAGAGTCGATTCCTTGATGATTTGCTGGGAGATCTGCGTCGTCATGTCGACAGTGTACCACCAAACGTGACCTTGCAGCGCTGGGGCATGTCTTTACAAAGAGCTCGTGGTCAGAGATCTGGTGTTGTGTCTGGCGTGCCCACCTACATGAACTTTGACGATCAGCTGAGGTTGAGGCTGCTCTCAGAACTAACTGGCCTCGGCCGTGCGCATCATATCATGCCTGCAGCAACTTCCTTCAAGACCGCAGTGTTGCGGGAAATGAAAGGACTGATTCGTAGGCACCTGCCTAGCTCAAGTGACGATGACAATGAATCCGTGATGTCGGCTTCCACTTACGGCGGACGTCAACTGAGTCAACAGGAGAAGTCATCGATCCTCGCCCGAAATCTCAGAGCGATTGAAGCAGAGGATGCCCAGAGCATGCTCAGTCGGATATATACTGGTGTGAGTGAGTCGCTCAGAAGGCTCAGCGTCCAAGTAAAGGTGCTGCTCGATATCACAAGTGGTCTAGGAGCGCAATCGCCTGGTGGGGGTCTCAAATCGCCTCCTAGGAGTCCGAACATGCAAGGCATTGATAAAGTAGTCACATCTGGTGCTGGTGGTAGAATGTCTGCAGCTCTCGTCCAGGAGGAAATCTTACAGGTTCTGGACATGTCTAGCCTCCTCGGACAAGCGGTGGATATTGTGCAATCCCAAATAACAAAAGTACTGAAAGTGCGCTCGGAGCAGACTTCGCACCTTTCTTTGGAAGACTTCCTGAAGTACTTCACGTTGAACCGCCTCTTCGCGGACGAATGCGAAGCGATCTCGGGTCGGAGCGGCACTGCTTTGAAAACAGTCGTGGACAATCAGATCAGGGACTTCATCTCTCGATTCGGAGACCGCCAAAGACATCGGATCGTCCAAGTCATGGATTCCGACAAATGGGATGCCAAGGATTTCGGTGATGCCGAAAATGCAATTCTTTCTCGGATATTGGATGCAA
This sequence comes from Paecilomyces fulvus, assembly GCA_029606305.1. Taxonomy (NCBI): domain Eukaryota; kingdom Fungi; phylum Ascomycota; class Eurotiomycetes; order Eurotiales; family Thermoascaceae; genus Paecilomyces; species Paecilomyces fulvus. The sequence goes on from JAPVCG010000034.1 coordinate 557,108, forward strand.
GCACGAGAGACATCGACGCATGGTTGGACACTTGCAAGATCTGGCTACAAGAGGAAAAGAGCCACAACGATGCTCCTCGCTCTAATGGGACGCCCGCAAATGGTTCTGGAAAAGATAAGGTCCGGACTGCAGTGATCGATGAGCAGAAGTACATCCTACCGGAGTCGGCACTGGTAATAATGAGGAGCGTGGAAGAGTTTCAACACCTTCTGACGAACATACCCAGTATGGCACAAGAGATAGGATCTAACCTATTGGAATGCTTGAAATTGTTCAACTCACGTTCATCGCAGCTAATCCTTGGTGCTGGAGCTACAAGGAGTGCTGGCCTGAAAAACATTACGACCAAGCATCTGGCGCTGTCGTCTCAAGCGCTGAGTTTCATCATTGCACTAATTCCATATATACGTGAATTTGTCCGGAGACAGTCGAATTCCAATTCCTTGATCGCAGAATTCGACAAAGTCAAGCGGCTCTGCCAAGAACACCAGTCTGGAATCCACGAGAAGCTGGTCGACATTATGAGCTCTCGCGCTGCAGCTCACGTGAATTCTATGAAGAAGATCGATTGGGATGCACAGACGAATACTGGCGCCGTGAGTCCCTATATGGAGACCTTAGTCAAGGAGACAGGGACGCTCCAGCGAGTTTTGGCCAAACATCTTCCAGAGACCACGGTCATGATGATCATGAATCCCGTGTTTAACAGTTACAAGGATCAATGGTCTAAGGCATTCCAGGAGGTTGTTGTTAAGACGGAAGCAGGACGACAGAGGCAAGTTTCAGAACTCATTTATACTTGACATAGCTAATAGGAACGCTAGGATGCAATCTGACGTCGACTTCTTCAAGTCGAAAATTAGCAAGCTGGACGGTTCTGGGAACCTAGGTGACCATCTTGTGCAGCTGGTTAGAGCAAAGACCATCACCCCCGAACCAAACGGCAGGCATACCTCCCCAAGACCGCCTTCGCAATCGCCGCCGGCTTCAGAAAAGAAGTCACAAGAATCATCCAAGTCGTGATCTTCTCCAGACCTCCAGGGTTCCTCTGTCAATACTATCTTGTAGACAGGGCCTTTGACATTCTCTGTGAAATTTTAGCTCATCCTAATATGACTAGGACCTCGAGGCATCGTATAGGAGTCTTCAGCGATTAGCATTTTTTTTTTGGGTAGATATCAATATTCCCCCTATGCCTGTTCAGCCTACCCTTGTATGTCCATTCGGAATTCGACTCACCCTGTTTATCGTGTCTTTTTGACTCATATCTCTTTTGTTGGCGACTACCATTGTTAGAGCGAATACCAGATCTTTTTCATGCGGCCTGGCTCTTGAACCAATTGGAGTGGCTTTGTTGGAAGCATACAATAAACATTCTTCTTCGGAAAATACCAGCAAAAACCGAGCTGAGGGAGCGGCGGCCGCCGCAGGTTTGTGCCCTTATGGTATGGAGGTGGCGACCTTGTTGCTTGGTCATTCATATCGCGTTCACTTGTTTATTAGACGCGTCGGAAATATTATAAGGTGTCTTTATTTGACACCTTCATCCATGCAGTGACTGTTCTTTGCAGACACTTGTTGACCCCTACATCCTTTCATCCTCCTTCCCATTCACTTCCAGAGACAGTATGTCACATATATGAATCATCCTGCAACATTCGACGCTGTCTTCGAGTCCATCCTGGGAAGCGAATAGTTAGAGGAGGCATTTGAGTCAGCACTCCTTCTTGCTACTATCCTGTCACCCCAGCAATCTACTGCTCTACCGTCAACACCTCTGTCAGTCGCTAAAATGCCCATGTATCTTGGCGGCGGGTCTTCCTATAACCATCGGGAGCAAGTTGACCGTCTGCGCGCCGAGGAAGCTGTGAACATTGGAGCTAAGCTAGTTGGGCATCCAGACATGAGCTCGGACAACATCCACAAGATTCAGGAGGGAGTGCGGTCCTGCCAAGATTTTCTGAGGCGTCCGTCTCGGTCGGCCGCTGCATCTTACAGTAAGATGTCCAAGTTCCTGGAATCCTTCGTTAAGCAGCGGGCCCTCTGGTGCCATGAAGACCTCAGGAACGTGGCAGCGAGCGCCGTGCCGGCAGTCTATGAGCTATCGAAGATTGACAAGTCAATGCTCCCGGAGAATCTGCGCTCATCCATGGACAGACTCGTCGATTACGGCGATTTCTTCGAAGAGGTGACGGAACTCCTAAGCTGCAAGTTGTGTTTCGGCGATATGTACTATAACCAGATCGACCAACGTACTAAGCGCCGCTTCAGATGGACGGATATCGCCAATGATCTAAAGTTGTACCAGGAGTACCAACAGGGACCAGACCACCATGGTGATCATCCTGACTTTGAGGTCATTGCTAAGGTTGCACTAAGCATTCGTGAAGCTGCTCAAGCCATGGGCGCGACTGAGGGTTCTGTGGAATGGCAGATCATGCAATATCATATCTATCAGGAACACCCTCTTGGTCCCAAGAGGCATCTGAGAACTGGAAACTGGCCAGAATTTGCAAAGGAGCTGTGTGCTTCGCGTCGCACTTTGGAAGCCCTTTGGAGGGGACCGTTCGCGGTTTATTGTCTCCAGCGGAATGCTGCCCGCACAATGGTGTTCGTTCTCAGGCTCATAGAAAAGCACTGGTTTATTACACTTTCTCAAGAAGGGGACAGGCCTCCTAGGTTCATTCTGACCGATCGCGCAGCAGAGCTGAGTCGCCAGATCGCGGATACAGGAAACTGGCGTCCACGTCAGGATAGGCGAAGTGTGCCAATGTGCAACTTATCCCATATACTGGATGAAGCTTTCTGTTCTGGATTGACCATACGTGACAACTCCCTGACCTGGGACAATTCCAAGTTCATCTTGACTTACGAGAGTGAGAATCTTCACCCTATGGATGACGAGACCTGGCCTCAGGAAATTGACGGCTATGGCCTCATATCATTTCTCAAGGTTGAGCCTGAGCGCGTGGAAGCTGTCATGAAAATGTGGAAAACCGTGGAAGCCCTCAATGGTAGGCTGGACGTAGTGCCTCCTCTTGAGCGTCTCGTCCTGGATCAAATCAAAGTTGATCTCGAATACACCATAATATCGGCATTATGCTCACCGTCTCTCTATACCAACATGTTCCTTGAAAAGGCCCACCAAGTTGCCGGCCTCGACCACGCCGATGTGCTCGAACTCGGCTTCGGAGCTCTGCCACAGCGCGGACTGATATGCATAACATCCTACGACGGCATCTCTACCCCGGGTGAAGAACTTGTCGAATCACGGAAGAGCCAGGTCAGCACGATCGTGAACCATATTAAAGCAGGACACTTGACGGGTGATGTCGACTTCCTCATGCCTACCCCATACGTCGAGCACTGCACCACTCTGAGCGAAAACCCGTGCGCGGTAATCCTGCTCACGGAGATGGAGCGTCGAGCCAAGGACGCTATCAAGGCCGCCAATGACCAACTCGATATCATAACTGAGATTCGTGTGCGTCGCGCCTGGATCGACCTCAACCTCGCCTTGAGACATACCCTGAATCAGGACGGACCGATCGAATATGATCAGGCACTGTGCAAGGAGATTATCAAACATGTGGGAAAGACAGAGGACGAACTTCGCTCATGCCAGTTCGTGCGTCATCCTTCCTATGGTCTTATTCGTCAGGGCTACCTGTCCGGGTTCTAAGTAATGTGCACCTTTGGAATGACATGTCAACTTTCGAATGATAGGCAGATTGTATGATGACTGTCTGGTACAGCTACAGGAAATGGTGACGAATACCAGGATGAGATTGACGATTTTCTTTTGATACGACAGGCTGGACCCTATCACGGTAATCTTCTGGGGAAGCGGACTGGGATAATATTTCTCTTGTCTAGAATGTACGAATATCCTTTTCAACCAGAATGAACATATCTTTAGTGAATTGATTGATGGACATCATATACACAAAAATATGTAGATTGTGGTATTCGTATCACCGTTTTGCAGGGATGGGATCCGACGTGTTGTATTTGGAAATACGTGCTATAACCGTAGATATCTTTCTCGCCCAAGGCAGAATGCTACACAGATGCTTACATATCTTAATTCCGGGAAAAAGACGCCACCGTAATATGTGGAATCATATCATTTCATCTCAGTATCAAACTAGTCAAACCTCCGGGCTTCAACTCCAAGCCAAGGTCATATATTCCAAAGCAAACACCCTCACAATGCCGTAATCTGCCCTTAAAAAGGATCCGGCCCATCAGCCTTGTGAGCACCCAATCCCTTGTGCTCACCCAGTGTTCTAGGATTATGGCCGCCCTTTCCACTTCCAGAGGCTGGGTATCCCCGACTACCGCCCCCGCTGGCTAATCCGTCCTTGAAGCCAGCGTCGGGGAAGGCGGCGGTGTTGTGGGCACGGGAGAAGTCCCCGTCCTATATTTGACAGAATTGTTAGCTGGAGGTTTTCGATTGAGTGGAAATGAAGATCGGACTTACTCCTGGACCGGTCCCGTGGGCTGCAGTTTCACCCGGTTCGATGGCGTTGTCGCTGTGAGGGACGCCGTCGTCGTACTGGGCTCCGCGAGGCATGTTGGTTGATTTCAGTGGGGTTTACAGATTGGTGGTGGGCTATGAAGAGATGAGGGGTCGTAGACTTCGTCGTGGTGTCTACAGTGGTATGTAATAATGGAATCCCACTCTTAGAGTCAAAGAAGTTGGTAATATATTGGCACAAATATGGATAAGCCAGCAAATGACCTCGAAGACGAATGACGTTTTCGAGACGTGAGCAACGAATAAGAGATCTGAAACGCCTCTTAAAAGCTCTGATGTCTACTGAGAAGTCAGGTTCCTGAATTAAAAGTTGTTTTCGACTGCTGGCTTACAGTTGAGCGCATGGTGAGGTCATCCCCGGTAGAGAGCTCCACTGTCCTTATGGGGATCTCAATTTGGTGAGTATCAGATTCATCAAGTACACAGTTGCCTAGGTCTATCGACAGGTAAATCATATTAGCTACGGAGCTGTATCCTGACCTTTGTTGATAGAGATAGATCATAATTAAGTCTTGTCTAGGTAGTAGTTGGCTAGTAGTGTAAACATTAAGCTTCCGTTTCCCTGACTTACCGATCGTGTTTGAACCTCCCAACTAAGATCCTATATAACCGTAAGTAGATGGATGCCATAAAAATTGCCTACAGTAGAAGGGAGAAGTAATGGATTTGCAAGCTCGATTGTACGTCTCGATCTCTCTTGACGCTTGTGGAACAAGCCACCAAACATTTCCAATAACAAAAGGGAAGAATGACTGCTCGCCGATAAAACTTAAACTAAAGACAGTGTTGAGTCCTCCTACTGTTTTTGCAATCGTATATTCATCATTCTCTTGAACAGTCAGCTGGGGATCTTGAGTGTTAGGCGAAAAATAAGCTGGCATCTCGTGACAACGCTGCAGCAATCTACTCATTTCAGTTTGTCCATGAGGGACAAACTTGGCTTGACTACAGATGCGGAGTTAAAATATTTTCTATCTCCTTAACGAACTTGCTAGACAGATCTTCTATGTCTGCAAACAGATAGTAGAGATCTCAGTGTGATACGACAAACCAGAAAAGTCCTTCCAGGCTATCAATACGAACTATGAAACTTCAAATCAGGTTGAGATTGCCGCACAGCAAAGATGGGTTGGGCATATCCAGTCACAACAAGATGCTCTGTGAAGAGGATTATAAAAGAGCACTGCATTTCTCAGAGCAGAGTCATTGCTTCTCCTGCATTGACTATTCACTACAGCTTTCTAAGGGCCCATGAACTGCACCCGAGGAAACTTCATTATTCCCCTGACAGCCTGACAAACGCAAAACAGCTCTGAAAAGAACACATTTCACCATGTCCCAGTCCCAAAAGGAAGGAGAGAACCGGCCTTCGACACCCTTCTCGCCAGCTGACCGTGAAGACTGGGAGTTTCAGTTCAGGAATCAGCTTCAGGCTTTGAGTATTAGCCAAGGAGACCAGGAAGGACGGAACCAAGGACATGAACAAGTCCCTATCGTTTCTAGAGCAGAATCAAACACCCAGCTCATACATCCGACTCCGATCCGGCCTTCCATAAACCAGCAGACACCATCCTTCCACCCTGAACGCTTCTCACAGGCAAGACCAGGACATCCCCGCAACCTCACTGAAGGAGTCTGGATAGACGACCAAACTCGAGAACAAATCGCACCTCACGTTAACTCGCCTACACATATCGGTCCATCTCCCCTAGGGAACAGTTTCAGTGATCGAGGAGATGACGAAGAAATAGAAAAGTTGATATCAATGATAGCGGCCGCATTTCATGAGCAAGAGGAAGCCACACATCCCACAGCGCTTCATCGCCAGAATATGAGCACACGACCTGGCATACAGGGCCACGGAAGCGATCATTCGAGGACAGACCCTGGAAGAAGAGAGTTTGACGATCTAGATTTCAGAGACAGGGAGAATAGGATGGATGAGTCTTGACCGTTTTCATTCCTTGAAGGAGCTCTCAGAGTACACTTGGATGAGGCTGATATTTGAATTGTCTTGTATTACTGTCATTTACAACCTGGAATATCACCAATAGTTTTTCTCTTCCATGGCGGAGGATCTTAAGATTCACATTAACAGGACAGAATCTGGATTGTTCAAATATTGACATCAACAAAGGAAAACAGAGAGATCCTGCTTTCAGTCTTTTATAGCTTATTATTAATTTGCAACAAAGAAATTTCTCATATTCTAAATTCGACCAATGGGGACATTTATTCAGAAAATATTATTCACTTACGCTGGTCACTCGAACACCTTCTCAGTGCTTCTCTCCACCCATTAACTATTTTAGTCAAGTCAAACAAAGAGCGTCAACCCTGAACACATAGCTTCCCCGCAAAAGCAGACCGGCAGACTTCGACACAACCTAGGTTTCTGAGAAGATCTTTGAGAAGTGAATTCTTCCTCTGAGGGCAAGGACCCGTCCGCATTTTTCACGGAGATTATCGGCACCCAGTTCTCTAAGACTATCCCGTCTCTTCACATCCAGTTTCACATCATTCTAATATCACAATATCACCGCGTTCAAATCTTTCTCAAGCCGAAATGGCGCTCAGCCATGGGAGACGACTCGACCAATTACCAGCTGAGCTCCTCCACGAGATGGTGCGTTATCTCGACTTTAAATCACTGCAAAATCTGTCTAGAGTCAGCCGGCTCCTCCGTTATTCTACCATCCCTCGCCTTTTCCAACGGATTTCAGTACCTTTCCTAGCCTCTGGTATTGATATCTTGAATGAAGTTGTCGGTTCTCCTCTCGCGAAGGTGGTAAAGACAGTGAAATTCAGGGTCTTGCCTCACTTGAAGAATGAAGGTCAAATAAGCTCCATCTAGACACTTGCTGACTCATATAGTCTGTGCAAAATACAATTTGAGAAGGGGTGTTGTCCAGCCATTTGAAAGGATCTACCCTCGGAGGCTATACGAATTGCACCGGGATACCTTGGGACATATGACATATGAGGAGATTAGTGAAAATATGTGCGCTCTCTACGAAGACCAGGCGAAACTTCTAATGAGCGGTCATGGTTTGCCCTCCTTAACGACCATTCTGCAGCTGCTTCCAGCCCTCGAAGAGTTGGTCCTCTGCTGGGTTGTATTTTCGAAAGAGACACCCATTCTCGGCTGGGTTGTATTTTCGAAAGAGACACCCATTCTCGGCCGCATTTTGAAGTTCTGCACCCAAAATGATGACATATGCTTGAAACGGCTTCTGGCTGCGGCTTGCAAGGCTATCAGCATGCGCCCAAAGGAAAACCCGATTATCTCGCTACAGGTTTTTGCTATGGGCATGTCTCTCACTCCCAATTATTATTCATTGTCAGATCGAAACTTGCAAGAGGCTTTCGTTACGATTAGACGACTGCATATTGGGGATTATAATAGCCTTCTTAGACTTCTGGAAAAGAATATAGACATGCCTGCGCTGGGATGCCTCAAATTGACAGGATTCAGGTCTATCGAACTCATTCTCATTGAAAGTGTCTGTAAAAAGACGATGACAACCCTTTCCGACTTGCATATTGAGTCTCGCTGCCTCTACTACAAAGGAAAACATTACGGAGGACCGATCCAGGTCTTTGACAGAGATATAGTAACATTTTTCTATACTATCGGGCAGTATATGTCTCTCGAAAAAGTGCATGTGCGCATTCCTGACTACCAGAGGAGATATGCGAGGCAGTTCGAATCACTTCTTCTCGGAAGAATCTCACTATCCGCGAATCGGTTATTCAAAATTTTTGAGAAGACGTAGAGATTTTCTCACGACAGAAAGAAAGAGGCCAGCATGTCTTTCACAAATCTCCCTTTTGTGGCACTATGCAAGGTTTCAAGAATTATCTCTAATGATAAGCCCATCACAACAAATTCCTAATGCCCCATTTTCAATCTTGTCATTCGTCGAATGAGACATCTATCATCTTGATAGACTGACAGGTGAAGACCGAATTGTTCCACCGGTTACTGTATCAAATGTCTCCAGATCGCTTGTGCATAGTTCCCAATAAAAAAAAGTTTTTGAACTACGCTTTCTATAGGCTTGGACATATCTGAGCATATTACTACCTATTAAGCCTAATCCAAGCTAATTTCAATATCTGTTCGCATACTGGAGAAGCGGAATGCTAGCAGCACTTCATGATATTATCAATGTTTGCTAGCTTATGGTTAATTTGTAACAAAGAGAAGCTTCATCTCTTGAATTCTAATAATGGGGACATTTATGTAGGCTATAGCCTTCCTTTCCGAAGATAATGAAATGACTGTTGCAGTCCGTGAATTGCGAAATATAAGGGTTTAACCCCCTTAACCTGGCATCTCCCGCAAGGTGACCTTGTCAACATCTGTTCGCTCCCTCTTCTTTTTTTCCCTCACCTAGTCGTCACTCGAGTCTGAACACAAACAGCGTCAACCCACACAGATGCCTCAGATAAGGTCATTTTATCCACAACATACTTGATCCCACATCCTTCTGATCTCAAAATACCTACGGCTTGAACTTTCGAGAAACAGACATGGCGCTCAGAATCCAACGACATCTCGATCAGCTACCTGCTGAGTTACTCCGTGACATATGCGATGTCCTTGATTTCGAATCCCTGAAAAGCGTGTCTAGCGTCAACAGGAGCTTCAGAAATGCGAGTATCCCACGCCTATACGAACGACTATCCGTACCAGCTACAGCTTCCGGTCTTGACCTCTTGAAAAACTTGGTCGCTTCCAGGCTTGCAGTCTATGTGAAGGTCGTAGCTCTTAAGACTTATCCTCGTTTGGAAGATGGTATGAAATCCACGCAATCATTATATGGGAACCACTTATTGATGGTTATAGTCTGTTCTATGAGGAAGGACTCTCTGAGCGTGTTTGGAAAGACGGTGCATATGTGTACATTCTACAAAGACCAAACAGGACTTCTCGAGAACATGGATACTTTGATAACTACTTTGCAACAGCTTCCAGCCCTGGAAGGATTGGCCCTTCGCTGGAGTTCCTATGACGATGAGAGATTCTCCAGATTTTTTGTGGACCGTACGAACTGCGACGAGTGCTTCCGAAAGTTCCTATTCGCTATTTCAACGGTCATACTGTTACGTGCGACGCAGACGAACCCTATTACTTCTCTCAAGCTTTTTGCTTCCAGAATGGAATTCCAGTCTAAAATATCGGATCATATTTTGAAAGGGGCATTCGTTACGATCAGAGAGCTCGTGATCAGCGGCCAGGATGAATTTCTTGAATTCCTGATCGATGATGCCATTGAGTTGCCTTCACTGGAGCGCTTAGACCTGATCCAGATGGTGTCTATTCCACTTGACCACCTTCGAAGAATCTTCAATAAGACAAGACAAACCCTCTCAGCTGTGCGTGTTGAGTGTAGCTACCTCTGGGACATAAACTTTGACATCGGAACCTACATTTGGCATATCCAAAAACCTGACAGAGAGGCACTGGACTATCTGCACACCTTGGGGCAACTTGTGTCTCTCAAGGAAGTAAGCCTGAGACTTAGGGACTATCCAACAGTGTATACGGATTTTTTCGCCCTGCTTCTCCTTAAGAGAGCAACCCCATCAGACTTTGAATCATTTATTGAAGACGGAATACCGATGCAAAATGCGAGAAGTGATTGGCCGATGGATCTGATGAATCTGACGAACATCAATGCATGAACTGAGTTGAGGAAACACAAAAACGAACGGACGAGCATATTTTTTTTTTTTTTTTTTTTTTT